>CAUZXS010006243.1:112500-199459 GCA_963585895.1 Sepioteuthis lessoniana | reverse complement strand
GGTGGGAGGGGATAGAAGAGGAGTGAAAAGTTTTCTCTTCATTTAGCCCATTTCCGTTTTTTTTATTTTATTGCCAGTTGGAATTATAATAAATTAATTTTTTTAATTTTTATTTTTTAAATCCTAATTACTTTTTGACTTAAAACTCCCGATTAAATAAATTTAGACAAAATAACTTTATTCAATGACTTTATATAAGGATACAGTAACACTTATAATAAATTAAATTCAAGATTTAAAATGAAAATTTTTAAAAATTTCAATCTTGTTTTCATGCCTATTAATTCATTTACCCTTTTATTGTACGTATACATATGGTTTCTTCTCATTTTTTATTTTATTTTATTTTTATTCATTTACCTTAAATTTCAATTTAAGCCTATGTTATTTTATTTTTATTCATTTACCTTAAATTTCAATTTAAGCCTATGTTATTTTATTTTTATTCATTTACCTTAAATTTCAATTTAAGCCTATGTTATTTTATTTTTATTCATTTACCTTAAATTTCAATTTAAGCCTATGTTATTTTATTTTTATTCATTTACCTTAAATTTCAATTTAAGCCTATGTTATTTTATTTTTATTCATTTACCTTAAATTTCAATTTAAGCCTATGTTATTTTATTTTTATTCATTTACCTTAAATTTCAATTTAAGCCTATGTTATTTTATTTTTATTCATTTACCTTAAATTTCAATTTAAGCCTATGTTATTTTATTTTTATTCATTTACCTTAAATTTCAATTTAAGCCTATGTTATTTTATTTTTATTCATTTACCTTAAATTTCAATTTAAGCCTATGTTATTTTATTTTTATTCATTTACCTTAAATTTCAATTTAATCCTATGTTATTTTATTTTTATTCATTTACCTTAAATTTCAATTTAAGCCTATGTTATTTTATTTTTATTCATTTACCTTAAATTTCAATTTAAGCCTATGTTATTTTATTTTTATTCATTTACCTTAAATTTCAATTTAATCCTATGTTATTTTATTTTTATTCATTTACCTTAAATTTCAATTTAAGCCTATGTTATTTTATTTTTATTCATTTACCTTAAATTTCAATTTAAGCCTATGTTATTTTATTTTTATTCATTTACCTTAAATTTCAATTTAAGCCTATGTTATTTTATTTAAGTATTATCTATGATAATTCGTCTATAGTTTAAATTTAATCCCATGTCTACATCTTGATATTAATTTACATCTCTGATTTAACAATTTTTCAGAGTCTGGGTATATACCTGATGGAATTACTCCCAACTCTGGTTTAAGTGGACCGAATAATACTATATATGTGTATATATATATATATATATATATATATATATATATATAAAAAGAAAAATTGACAACAAGTAATCCAAATAGAATGGGGGGATTTATAGAGAAACAAAGTCGACACTCTTGCGTTTCGGTTCTGCTGAACCATCATCAGGGCTCTGAGGGGTTATATTATTGATGTAAAGTATAGATGGATGTATAAAAAGTGTAAAAATATATAAAAATTTGGAAAAGTTATATTACAAGAAAAATTGGCTGTTTGATCAATGAATCAGTGTTCGTTTCTTTAAAATACTTCACCTGACATTAGAAACATTGTTCAGAATCCACATTCCATTAGTTCATCGAGAGATTTTGCATCATTCCTCATTTTCGACAAAATTTGAATCATATAAATCTGTATTTTTTTTTTTTAAAGAAATGAACGCTAATTCATTGATCAAACGGACAATTTTTCTTGTCATAAACAGCCAACTTTTCTTGTTATACAACTTTTCCAAATGTTTATATATTTTTACACTTTTTATATATCCATCTATACTTAACATCACTAATAAAACCCCTCATAGCCCTGATGATGGTTCAGCAGAACCGAAACGCTATAGTGTTGACTTTGTTTCTCTATAAATCCCCCCTTTCTATTTGGATTACTTGTCAATTTTTCTTCACAAATTGTCGGATTACTATCCATTATTTTCTTCCATATATATATATATATATATATATATACAATTTTGTAATTGGTTAAACAGGAGTTGCAATTTTGGTTGAAGTTACAGAGTTTCAATAATTCAGAGTTTGGTAATGAATAATACCTAATAATAACCATTTTGATAATATAATGTTACTTGTGAAATAATCAAATCTTAGAACCTGGTTTAGAATAAATAGAAAGGATGGGAGGAAGTGTACATATTTATGGGCGATTCTGTAAAGATTTAACTTTCACCTTTACCACATTGTATTATTTACCAGGATTACTTACCTTGAAAATATCAACACAGACGTCAGCCATTTTGTATTTTGAGTCCCGTAAAACTAGTCCTAATTATAAAAATAACCTGCCATATTACTTAGAATCTTTTGAGACTTTGATATAAAAAATACCATAATGGAAGTAAAGGACTTGTAAAATTCTTACACTTTTCTCTCACTTATCTGATCAGTGTACAAATGAGACTGATTCATGGTTTGGGTTCTTCATTTAATGGTATATCAACCTTTATGAGTTATTCAAAGCCAAAGCCATCCTTGTTGAAGAACAGCAGTGATAGTATTCAACCCATAGCTTGCGGGAGGAAATAAGAGGGTTCATGTCTTTCCAAAGGGCATTAGTCCAAAAGTTAACTTAATAGCATGACTGAAAATTCATTTATTACAATATCACAGTCTTGCATGTTAGCCAATGTATTTATTTTATAGGAAACAGGTTTGTACTTATTTCTTTTAATAGGAAACAGGTCTGTACTTATTTTTTTTATAGGAAACAGGTCAGTACTTTTTTTTTTTAATAGGATATAGGTAAGTACTTATTATTTTTAGGAAACAAGTCTGTACTTAGTTTTATAGGAAACAGGTCTGTAGTTAGTTTTATCGGGAAAAAGGTCTGTACTTAGTTTTATCGGGAAATAGGTCTGTACTTAGTTTTATAAAAAATTAATCAAATTCATTTGCCTGGTTAAACTTTATTTTTTTGCTTTTTCCTTTTGTGTCATTAAATGTTATTAAAAAAATGAAGGAATTTAATTGGTCATATATATATATACACACACACATAGGGAGGTATGCTGAAACATTCTCAGCCCAACCAAGAAAGGAATTACCCCCAACTTTTTGAATTTTTTATTGAATTTTTATTTGGAAGGGTTAAAGAAACTTGAGATAAGATGTGGCAAAGGTGTTGAACTTTGGGACTAGATCTACATTTCATAGTCCAAGGTCAAGTTAAGGGAACTTTTGATTTTTAAGCAACATTTAACCCTTTAAATCATCAAATTTCAGCTTTCCACTTTAGAACATGATATCCCAACACATTCGTGCGAAAAAGAAAACTAAAAAATAATGATTAAATGATTAGTGATGTTTTAAATTTCTTCTGAGTAATAAATATTAATTAAATTGAAATATTAATAAAATTTGGACAAAGTAATGATCTAAAAGTTTAAACTTTAGATTTCCTTAGGTGCAGCCTAATTCATAGGCCATTTAACCCTTTTACTACCACAGGGACATCTGTGATCCAGATGAATTTCATTCTAACCCTTAAAATGTCATACTCAAATCATAATTTTGCATATCCAAAGCTTAAAACAAAACAAAAAAAAAAACCCCAAAACAAACAAACTTGGTAGTAAAAAGATTAAAGATAAGGTTTCCTACTCAGTCATTACCTTCTTGGTTAGGACAAGAACTTTTTCAGCACCCTCTCCCTCTACTTGTATGTGAACATTTTGGAAATGAGCAAATATGCTGAAACAATATTCCCATTTTAGAAAACCCATTAAGTAAGCAGAGTATCTCAATTGTGAAGAGGGAAAAAAAAAAAAAAAAAAAAAAAAAAAAGAATGAGCGGAAAATATTTGCTTCAAAGAATCAAATATTTTTTTCAGATGAAACTTTCCAAACCATCTTGAGTTACTTCTTCGTCAGTTTCTCTCTGAAATTGTCGCCTTTGAAAGCTTTGAAGTGCCTCAGGAACATTGTATTCTTTGTGCTGACTGCTCTTACCTTGAGCATTTCTTTGTTGCATGTCAACGTTGCTGTTATCATTATTGTCTGAATGGAATTGCAGTACTGCATGCCGATGAGCCTCATCTCTTTCTTGTTCTTTAGAAAAACCGATATTCACATACTCTGTGCTGACTTTGTGAGGGTAACCATCCGATTCCATATCGCTTGGCGGCTTAATCACTTTTTTGAATGTCACTGGTCTCTCTTGGGGACCCGAACGGGGATTAGGAGGGTAGTTTGTATGATTGTAGCTGTTGTGAGAATAGCCATAGTTTTGGGGTGATCGGTATGGTTCTGGTTGATTGGCTGGTAAAAGGATGGCACTTTCATAAGAGGGAGGCTTTGAAGGTTGCTGAGAAAAGTTTGGCTGAGCTGAAGGACCATCAGTGATTTCCGCATATGCATTTAACAGGTCTTTTGTTGTATCCAGATCGCCAAATCTCCAACCTTTTAAAACACTGACCAATTCTCCTAGAAAAAAAAATACAAAACATATTTAAAAAAATTCATTTTTCAAAATAAATTCTTCTCCACTGTTTTTTTTCTTAATTTTTAATCCTTTTCTATAGTAAAATCATTAGCAATGAATCTGTACTGATGTGTCCCCTGGAGAGGATTACAACCCCTACCTCCAAAAAGTGATGTCCTGATTATGGCACACAACTGCATCGGGTGTTGAGACTCCCGTTCTGCAGATTGGAGAAATGTGCTGTACTATTACATTGCCATTACTTCAGGAATTGAATTACATTTTAAGGTCCCATCAAGGGGTCAAATAGATCTGTTACAATTATTTGTATTCAATAAGAATACTTGATACCATATAAATGTAAATTCTTTGTATTAAGAATAGTTACTTGAAGCTATAATTGTTTACTAAGGATTAGGTTGGTTGGTTGGGTTTTATGGCATATCAAACTTTATAGATTATTTAATGCCAAATACATTTCTATGTAAATAGTTCTATTTAAAAAAATTCAGTTTAGTATGAGTACACAGTTTAATTGTGAAAAACATTTCTATTTCAAGTTATTCAGTTTATTCAAACAGTTCTAATTCAGCTAATTCAGTTTAGTATAAATAGAGATTTTGTTTACACACAGTTAAATGTCAAAACAGTTCTATATTAACCAATTCAGTTTAGCATAAGAGTTTCAGTGTCAAAAACAGTTCCATTTCAAACAATTCAATTTAGCATAAGCATGCAGTTTAAATGTAAGTACACAGTTTAATTGTGAAAAACATTTCTATTTCAAGCTATTCAGTTTAGCATAAGTATGCTGTTAGTTCTATTTAACCCATAGATAGAGCCCTATCAGGTGCTACCATTCTGGGCCAGAGTGGACCAGGGAGCAATGGCAGTGAAGGGGTGCTCTGCAATCCCCAAAGCTCCAGCATCACTGGAGCCTCACCATCAGATCATTTAGTTTCATATCCAGGACACTCCTTGGATGGGTCTTATCCCTCTGCAGAGGTGCAGTCGGTGTATTCTACAGCCCCAGCTGACTGGGCAATACTAAGGATTATTATTATCATTACTTACTATAAACCATATAACTGTGTGAAAATTATTTGAATGAAGAATAGATATTTGAAGCTATAATTGTTTTCTAAGGATTATTATAATTAATTACTTGAAACCATATAATAATTTGTATTAGATAGGAATATTTGAAACCCTAACTGTGGGCAAATTATTTGTATTAGATAGGAATACTTTATATATAACTATAAATTATTTGTATTAAAAGTAGTTGCTTGAAGATATAATTGTTTACCTAGGATTATCGTTAGCTACTTGCAACTGTGTATAAACAAATGACTATTATCAAATAGAATTATTTGAAACTATATAACTGTGTACAAATTGTTTGTAAATCTGAGAGATTTTTTTTGTAAACAGCTATATGGTTGGTTGGTTTTATGGCATATCAACCTTTGTAACTTATTTAATGCCAAATTCATTTTTATGTAAATAATCAGTTCTATTTCAAATGATTCAGTTCAGCACAAGCTTGCAGTTTAAATGTAAGTAGAGTTTAATTGTCAAAAACAGTTCTATTTCAAGCTATTCAGTTTAGTCAAGCAGTTCTAATTCAGCTAATTCAGTTTATAATAAGTACAGATTTTGTTTACACACACTTAAATGTCAAAACAGTTCTATATTAAACAAATCTGTTTAGTGTAAGTACAGTTTCAATGTCAAAAAACAGTCCCATTTCAAATAATTCAGTTTAGCATAAGCACATAGTTTGAATGTAAGTAAAGTTGGCGACCATAGTCGAGGGTGACCCGAAGGCTCCCTTTTCGATAGCTTACTACACCAAGGTGTAGGGGAGGGCGCGACTCCTTTCCCTGAATTGCTCCACTTTACCCTTGATCCGTACCTTATAATGCTGAGTGTTAAGCAAGCACGCATCAAGTACCATTTTTTGAGTCTTTGGTATGACTCGACCTGGGATTGAACCCAGGTCTCCTGGGCCAATGGCGAACACTCTAACCGCTAGGCCAATGTCCGGTTACAGTTTGAATGTAAGTAAGGTTTAATTGTAAAAAACATCTCTATTTCAAGCTATTTAGTTTAATCAAACAATTCAGTTTAGCATAAGTATGCCATTAGTTCTATTTAACCCATAGATAGGGCCCTATCAGGTGCTACCATGCCAGGCCAGAGTGGACCTGGGAGCGATGGCAATGAAGGGGTGCTCTGCATTCCCCAAAGTCCTAGAATCACTGGAGCCTTACCATCAGATTGTTTAGTGTCATATCCAGGACACTCATTGGGGTTGGGGGTCTTATCCCTCTGCAGAGGTGCAGTCAGTGTATTCTACGGCCCCAGTCGACTAGGCAACACAGTTATATGATATCAAGTATTATTATACAAGAAAACAATTGCCTAATCTCTAGGCATGAAATAACCCAAGACAGGTTGACATGTCATTAAAATCAATCATTCAGTTTCAATGAATGAAAATAAAGTTGCAACACCTTGAACAAATATTATACAGTAAATGCCAAATTCATTTTTATGTAAATAATCAGTTCTATTTCAAACAATTCAGTTCAGCACAAGCTCGCAGTTTAAATGTAAGTAGAGTTTAATTGTCAAAAACATTTCTATTTCAAGCTATTCAGTTTAGTCAAGCAGTTTATCAAATAGACTTTGCTTAATTTCTGCTTGAATTTGTCACGGAATATTCACAAACTTCCTGGACAATAAAGAATCACTTTACTCACATTAGACCTGATGTAAATAGATACTTCAACTAGTATTTTTATATTCTCTCCTAATCTATACTATTAAGCTAACATTTGTGCATTTATTTGTGTGTTTGTTTGAAAATCATAGCAAGTATTTTTGTGCGGATATTAACTTGACCACAGGCTTCAGCAGAGAAGAATAGGTTATTTAAAATTACTAAAGGTCATCAGATGGTAAAATATGCCAGTTTTGAGACAGTATGAGACAGAGACCATGACATGAAGTACAAATAGGTGATCAGACTATTTTCTTTCATTCTTTCATTAAGAAACTGGTCTTATATTAAGAAAGTTGGTTGGTTGTGTTTTATGGCATATCAACCCTTGTAGGATATTTAATGCCAATCCTGTTCATATATATATATATATATATATATATATATTGAATATATATGACTTCTAAATGAATAGTTTGTAAGTAATATTTTAGAATGCACCAGAGTTCATTTGCTTGCACACAGTTAAATGGTTTCAAGTATAGTAAATGATTATTTCTATTCAACCCATAGATGGGACCTTAACAATTACAACCACTCCAGGTCAGAGTGGACCTAGGAATAATGGTAATGAAAGTGTACTCCACATTCCCCCCAAACTCCAGAACACTCAATGGTGTGTGTGTGTGTGTGTGTGTGGGGATTTTAACCCTCTGCAGAGGTACAGTCAGCATATTCTACAGCCCTAGCTAACAGGGTGAACACTACAAAAAGCAAGAAGCAGAAGATATCTTGCAGATACTATTACACATTTAGACTGAGTAGCTTTTTACAAATACACTTGCCCAAGTTGAATCTCTGTCGCATAGCCTGGTTTGATTGGTTTTTCCGGCATAACAAACCATTGTAAGTTACTTAATGTCAAATCTATTTATATATATCAAAACAGTTCTATTTCAAACAATTTAATTTAGCCTAAGGAAACAGTTTAGTGTTATTTGATCTATAGATAGGACCATATCAGGTAATACCACTCCAAGCCAGAATGGATCTGGGAGCAATGGCAATGAAGGTGTCCGTGGTGTAATGGTTATCGTCGCAGGAATTGGACACGGCGACACAAGTTCAAATCCTGGACTGATTGCATTTCACATAGCACTAATACCCTTGGGAAAGGTATGAATCCAATTATTCTCCCTCCAGCTATGGGTAAAATAGTAGGACAGACTGGGTTCTTCAGCCTTGGTGAGGCAACTAGTCTAGGAGAAGGAAAACTCTGAATTCAAACCTGTGAAACTCCGCTTAAAAAATTGACCTTGTGTCATATCCTGCCCGAGCGGAGGGGTTGGGTAAATATGATGAAGGCGTACTCTATATTCTCCAAAGCTCCTGCATTACTGGAGCCTCACCATCAGATTGTTTAGCGTCATATCCAGGAAACTTGTTGCGGGAGTCATACCCCTCTGTAGAGATGCAATTGGTATATTCAGCAGCCCCAACCGACTGGGCCAAGCATAGCTTATGGCAGGCAGCAAGAGACATTGGTTTCTATATGAAGATAAAACAGGGTTCATCATGTGTTTTAAACAAGATGGAGCAATCGTCACATGAAATAGCCAGCCTCTGAAATTGATAGATCAGTGCACATACCTAAAAGTGATGTCATCCCCTCACAAAAAGCAGTTGTGTAGCCACTTATCTCCTATCTCCAAAACTATCCAAGTAAGAGAAGGAAAACATGTTGGGCACTGATGGAGAAACAGGGACTAACTCATAAGCGATGTTCTCCAGTGGACTACTACACATGGACATACCAGTGTTGGCTGACTAGCAAATACTCAGAACATTTTACTATCTGATGACCTCTCATCATGATAGCATGGATTCCCTTGACTCTCTCTCCCATCCATCCCTATCAGTCATCACCCTTGGTAAGTCCTCCAGACTACATCCAGTGTCAGCACAGAGCTGATGTTTACCAATTCTGGCCAGAGTGAGACAGAGATCTTGACATGACAAAAATGTTTTTTGATCTCATAAATAGTAAGACAGACAAGGTCAGATTTCTTGCTTTTTTTTTTTTTTTTTTTTACATGGCTAGCTATATAATGGATGTTTAAGTAGTAAAAAGCACTAGGCAGGGTTTAAAATATGATGACTGTATTATCTACAGAGGAGTAAGCTATTCCATAAAAAAAAGGGTGTCTGATGATGAGCTTCTAATCTGGGGAATATCGAGTGCCCCTTCATTGTTGTTACTCCAAGGACCACTCTTATTTGGAGTTATAGGATATGTTAGGATTTCATTTATTTGTCAAAAATCTATATAAAAATATTTGTATTTGATAATATTGGAAAAAACAAAAAAAACAACAAAAAAACAAGTAGACAAAATTGAGAACAGTAATTAAGTAAAGTTGTCTCCCTTTAGTCAAGGGTAACCAGAAGGCTCCCTTTTCAATAGCTACTACACCGAGATGTAGGGGAGGGTGCTACTCCTTTCCCTGGATTGCTCCTCTTTACCCTTGATACATACCTTATATTGCTGAGGGTTAAGCAAGGAAGTATCAAGTATCATTTTTAAAGTCTTTGGTATGACTCGAACTGGGATTGAACCCAGGTCTCCTGGACCATTGGCAAACACTCTACCCACTAGACCAATGAACAGTAATTACTAGTACAGTAATAATTAGTACACAGACCAGATAAATAAAATTTAACAGGAAAGAAAGAATTTAAAAAAACAAACAAATACTGCTCATTTTTTTCTGAAGGAATAATTGTCCTTTTCTGTTTTTATTTTACTAGAAATATTGTTATACTGTTGGATGATTTGGGGGTGTCCTCATGGTGTAATGGTTAAAGCAATGGACTGCGGGATCGTAGTAAGTGAGTTCGGACTCCAGTTGTGCTATTACGTTCACTTTCGGGCAAATACCCTTGGAAAAGGTATGAACCTCCTTATCCTTCCAGTTATGGGTTAAATAGTACCTCTACTGTTCTTCTAGGAGAATGGCTTTGGCATTAAATAACCTAAAAAGAGTTGATATGCCATTAAACAAAGCAACCAAACCAAACCAAATTAATACTCTTGGGAAAGGTATGAACCCCCTTATCCTCCCAGGTATGGGTTAAATAGTACCACTACTGTTCTTCTAGGAGAATGGCTTTGGCATTAAATAGCCTACTAAGGTTGATATGCCATTGAACAAAGAAACTGAACCAAACTGAACTGTTGAATGATTTATTTTATTACATCCACTTTTAATTTTTACTTTAAGAATTAAATGTGATTGCTAGGAATACCTGTATTTGATGTCATAGAAGACACCTTTATAATACACTTTAAATTTAATCTTACAGTGTAATAGTTGTGCTTGGTAAAAATATTGATAGTCTATGATGTCTGTGTATAACTCATCTTAAGACCTGGAACATATGTTTTTAGATATTTTCCAGAAAAAAATTTATCAAATATTGTCTTTTCTCTGTGTCTATATTTGTGTCTATTCCAATCTCCAAAGAGATGATATCTTCACACTAAAGGGTAGGCCTTTAAAACTAGTGGACAAGTTCACCTATCTAGGAAGCAATGTCTCATCAACTAAGAAAGACATCAAAATGAGACTAGAAAAGGCATGGACAACTATATACAGGCTATTGGTAACATGGAAGTCAGACCTGACTGATAAAATAAAATGCAGTTTTTTCCAAGCAGCAGTCGTGTTGATACTGCTATATGGATGCACTATATGGATGCTAACTAAATGTATGGAGAAAAAGCTTGACAGCAATTACACAAGAATGCTGTGAGCTGTATTGAGCAAGTCCTGGAGGCAGCACCCCACAAAAGACCAGCTGTACGGCAGCCTACCACCCATTACAAAAACTATCCAAGTTAGGCAAACCAGACATGCGGGACACTGCTGGAGAAGTAAGGACAAACTCATAAGTGACGTACTCCTGTGGACCCCTTCACATGGATGAGCAAAGGTAGGACGACCATCTAGAACCTATATATAACAGCTATGTGCTGATAAAGGATATAGTCTTGAAGACCTCCCAGGAGCGATGGATGATAGAGACGGGTAGCAAGAGAGGATTAGGGAGATCCGTGCTGGTAACGCAACATGAAGATGATAACTCTAGGTGTGTGTGTGTGTGTGTGTGTGTGTACATGAGAAAATTAGGTAGGGCAACCAGTCTTGGAGAAAGAAAAACTTTGAATACAAAACTCTGAGGAGTTTTGTTTAGGAGAGTTTGTGCCATACCGTTATCAAGTCATCCAAAAAGGTGTGGCAGGTTCTACACAAGCCTTATTGTCTATAAGTAGTCTAATGGTTCACACCTTTAACTGAACTGTTAGATCCTTGTATGTTGAGATTGGTGGGAGAGAATGGTTGCCACTAGCGTAAAGCAAGGCTCTTCAAATAAATTGAGCTCTCGGTAGCCGTTAAGCGGATATATGTAAATAAAACAAATGTGATACATAAGCGTTTAAATTTCCTTCGCTTGGTCTAGTTTCCTTATGGCAGAGTCGTAGAATCTTGGATTGGAATTTCAGTCAGCCAGGTTTCGATCCTAGCTCCGGGAATCTAGCCTGTCTAGCCACACTGAAGAGTTGTGATACAATGAAACAGTCTGTCTGTGGATGACAATATATATATATATATATATATATATATATATATATATGAGAAAGCAAAAGGCTTTATAACTAAAATTAGAATCTATATTACAGGAGAGAGAAGTGCAATAATCTATGTAGAACACATGAATGCTAAATATAATTTGAACTTGATACAGTTTTTGCTATTTTACTATTTATATATATATATATATATATATATATATATATATATATATAAACACTTTATTTTTGTAGCAATATTTCTTTAAAACAAGTTTATTAAAGATCACAAACAAGAAAAATTTCTTTGCACAAATTTTTTTTAGCTAATTCTATTCCTCTTTACACATCAAAATTGTTTAAAGATCCAAGCAATGACGTTCGCATAAACATCAGTCTTGTTGGTACCTCACAACTTTGCATAGAAGGGGAATATTTTGTGGAGCCATTTTTTTTTTTTTTGAATATGTATCTTATACAAATCAAAAGATATACAATTTTCTTTTTGACAACTTGTATTCAAACTATTTTAACTTATTTGCAGTCCTGAAGATGATTGTAGAAAAGAAAGATATTTAAGAGATTTTCTACAAGAGGCGAGTTAAAAATTTAATTCACTGAGAAATTTGGCAATTAATAAAAATAGATGATCTGTGCTTTTTTCGGACACTTTTCATATAAAACAAAACCAAATTTAAGAAATCTTGTTTGATGACAAGAAAAATAATTGTTCTAATGAACTTTATCTGTGCTTTTGTGACAAAGCGTATTGAAGAGGAAGACTGATCTAAATATACGGGTGGGGGGAATCCTCTTGGTATAATGTGTGTGTGAGAGTGTGTGTATATACATATATATATGAGAGTGTATTTGAAAAAAAAAATGGAATTGTCTTTTTGACAACTTTTATTTAAACTAATTTCTTTGTGGCTCTGAAAACAGTTGTTGTAGACAGCCCAATCTGCAAAGATATCTTTCCAAGGAATCTTTCTAGGAGTGAGAATTTAGAACACATTGTTAAGAACTTAGGGAATAGAAATGGTCATCCCAAGTTCTTTTATAACTCAACACTAGTTCTATGAAATTTAACCATAAATTCTGTCATCTATACTGGTTGGTAGGGGTCATATCCTTTGTGAAATATCTTGGATGCAAACTACTATATATATCATCATCATCATCATGTCGTGCTGCCAACACGGATATCCCTGACCCTCTCTCGCCACTTCTCCCTATCATTCATCGCCTCTGGCAGGTCTTCAGGGTTACATCCTGTGTCCTCACATAGTTGCTGTATGTAAGTTCGAGCTGGTCGTCCTGCTTTTGCATGGCCATATGTGGGGGTCCATAGGAGTACATTACTTATGAGCTCGTCCTTGCTTCTCCAGCAGTGTCCTGCATGTCTGGTTTGTCTAACTTGTATAGTTTTTGTGATGGGGGGGCAAGTGTCCGTATATATATATATATATATGAGGGTCATTCCAAAAGATCTAAACCTCACCCAGATTTAAAATTCGTTATACACCACTCACCTTTGTATGTGCCTACCCTGTAGAGAAATTAAGACAGAAATCTGAATTAGTTTTTCTTGTTTTATAAGAACTGGTAGTGTGTTGCCATAACAAAAATAATCAGCTATAGCTTCTCTTCTGAAGTGAAGATAAGAACTTTTCGAACTCAAATGAGAAAGAAGACAGTTAAAAAAATCAACTGACATGTAAGTTGTCTAATAATGATTTGCATATAGTTGTAGAGTTTCAAGTATTTCAATCAAATATAAATAATTTTCAAACAGATCTACTTGATTCATACATGGAACTTTAACATGTACTCTTGGTTAGAGCAGACCTGAGAGTAATGGGCCCTACAAGGGATTGATAGGATCAGCATTTGCCTGTGAGTAACTGCAACCAAGATGCCAACTCGGAGGCTGAAATCACTAATCTGTGTATTTCTCTTTTTAAGAAATCACTCGTCAATCTCAAGCAAAATTGCAAAATGTTAAAAACGTTAAACCAGAAAGACAGACAAATATATAATAAAACACTAATGGCTACCATTTGCATAATACCAAATGTTTTTCCCTTTGTGTTATTTTTCGGGGAATTTTATTGTTATTTTCCCCCAAAATATAACAAAAGGTATTAGTTTATGCCTTGAATTCTGGAAGAGGCTTTCGAGAAATCAATAAAAGTTGAGTTTTTTTACCCACAAAACTCAGCTAAAGGACAGGTTCAATTTCATCTGTACACCTGTTTCGTTTTTTTTACCTCCAAAATTTAGTCGAACAAAGCAAGTATGCATAACAGATGCCATAATGTTGATACAGAGTTAAAATGTGCAGAAGAAGAAAAAAATGACTGAGAAAATAAAAAAAATAAGTAAATATATAAAGCTTTTCTTAAAATATAAGAATAAGATTTTATATAATATACAAGAATAAGTTCATATTATTTGAGGACCTTTTCCACTCCTCCTTCTCCTCCTCCTCCTCCTCCTCCTCCTCCTCCTCCTCCTCACTCCATAACAATAGTGTCAAGATCAAATATGTTATTTGAAAATATTCACTGCCCTACTCCAACAAAAAGAAGAAATGTCACAAAATCATTTTGCTTACTTTTTATGAATAATGCCACCTTCAAAATATCAGGTTTTAAAAGGTGAGGGATTATTTTAGAAGATGAATTATTTCAAAAGATGAGGGATTGTTTTAAAAGGGGATGAACTGTTTTAAAAGGTTGACAATTATTTTAAAAGAGAATGAATTCGTTTTAAAGATGGAGGAGTGTTTTTAAAAGGAGATGAATTGTTTTAAAAGGTAAGGGATTGTTTTAAATGGCTCCAAGTGGCTTCTTCAACAAAGTAATGATTTTTTTTTAAAATGATGAGTAAAATATAACAATGTGAAATATAATAAAGAGTTAGGTATGCCAATTAAAAGTTTTATAGTGAGTTTTAGAAATAGGATCTTATGTTGGACTTCTCTGGATAGAACTTCTTACCCTGATCAAGTGGCAAACTTCGTCTCTGTCGGGCCTGGGCACATTTTAGGCTGTCCACTTTTAAGTCAAGGGGATCCAGATCCTCAAATGCAAAAGTCATATCTTTTACCTGAAAAAACAAAACAAAACAAACAAAAATACAAATAAACAAATAAAAAACATAAGACAGATTTATGACTCATTGACTGCTACATAATAGTCATATGACATTCAAAAATTTTTGAAGAACAGTTTTTCATTATCTTTAAATACAATATCAAGTGACAACCTGATAATGTTGGAAAACCATTGAAAACAGTTGAGCAACATAGCCTGTAACATGGTATATATCCCATGATGAACAACTCTAGTTGGTTTCAGAAGTCTAGTCGAAGAGTAATCAACCTATTGGGCGCTAGTCAACTCACATAACTTGCAAAATGAACTGCTGGATATTCACCAATCAGACATCAGCAAAATGCTGCACTTTTCCACTTCAAACTTAGTCTCTTTTATGTTCATCAAATCTCGCCACTTCACGTGGGTTTATCTCGTTCTCCTTTATAAAACAAGTCACACCTCTTGCGTCTTTTTCTTCTGGTTTCCGCGTACTGGTAGCAGAGAGAGCATACCTTCTGTTTCTTCGAGGTAAGATTGTTCATGGCATTACTACAACAACAACCAGAAGAAATGACAAAACATGAAGGGACCTTAAAAAAAAAAATATCAATAAAGAAATCTATCAAGATGCCCAAATTAAATCTTATTTACAAAGTTTTGTTTAATCAGACATATTGTCATCAGGTTATTTATACTACCTTTTATTGCTTCTTGCTTGGCCCCTGGGTTACCTCAAAATAGAAAATACCGAGGGGATCAAGCATTTTTTGTGACGGCCAAGCATATCTCCCATTATAAAATGACTCCATATTAAACTAGACTTGGTGGGAAGTCGGATAAATACCATACATATTGTTCTTTAATGGTTACTTATAAGAAGAAAACTGAATTCAAACCAGTTGTAGACCTGGAGTCGGATGGGCTCTGTTAGGTTATTCCTACCCAAGAAATACTGTAATAGAAACACTCCAATGACAAAACAAGGTTAACGGACAAGTCAGTGAAAGAGTAATGTTTACATCTTTTTCGTAAAATTAAGATAGATCTTTTTTATTTTGCCAAGAATTAAAGTTTAGATATTTTTCCTCTTTATCAAAATTATATAATCTTAAATGGTAAGGTAGCTTTGAAAAAAATACAATTTTTTTTCTTTTGTGAAATCATTTTATTTAACATTTAAAAATTAATTTTTATCGAAAATTAAAAACTTGCATTTCAAAAATGTACCAAAGAGCCATTTAGTGGGGAGGGAAAAAAATGAAATCGATCCATTTTTTAAGTTTAGAGAAAAAAAAGATCTATGTTGTCCCAAACTTTTGGTTGGTATTGAGTGTGTGTGTGTGTGTGTGTGTGTGCTGAGACATGGATGGAGATATCTCCCAGTGACTAAGTTCAGGGCGTAAGGTATTTGCCATGGTAATGGATGTATTCAAGACAAAGCTGGACTAAAGTCTACATGCCAATCTCTTTAATAGCACTAGTTAGTTGGCTTTAATGGCACATCAACCTTTATGAGTAATCTAATGCCAAATCCTGTTTATATTATATATGTGTGTAAATTTTGGTAGCATTTCTTCATTAATACATATTTGATTGAACATGATAGACATTTTTTGTCTACATCATTTTTGTTAATCTTTTTAATACAACAATTTGAAAGGATTAATCAAAAAATATGTAGACAAAAAATGTGTATGTTTAATCAAATATATAAGTGGCCTCCCGATTTTTAAAGGAAAGATTTAGAAGTCATCAGTAGAGCTTAGCTCTGATTGGTTGTTGCAAAATTATATATAGAGCCATTTCTGGGGTCATTTTTTTTCTCCTTGTGTGGATATGCAGGTTAGCTGCCGTAGTTGGAGTAAGATCAATGCCAACTGGGTCATTTGGGTGAGGGGGTCTGATGTTGCAAGACCCGAACCCCCCCATGAACCCAAAGGAAACATCACTGATGACCCATGCCAATACATCAATGGAGTTGTATGATATAAATAAATATATATATATATATATATATGATTTGTAAATGAATAGTTTATAGATAACATTTTAAACATGCCAGAGCTGATTTATTTGCACCTAGCTGAATGGTCAAACAATTCTATTTGACCCACAGATGGGACTCTAATAGGTACTACCACTCCCAGTCAGAGTGGACCGGGGAGTAATGACAATAAAGGAGTGTATTCCACGTTCCACAAAGCTCCAGGACTGAAACCTCATTATCGGATTTGGCTTAGTGCCATATCTAGAAGACTTGTTTGGAAAGGTCTTATCCCTCTGCAGATTTACAGTCAGTATATTCGACAATAACAGCCGCTTGGGTTTTCAATAGCATTGTTTTGCCTGTGATGTTATATACAAATGAAACATGGGCTATCATGAAAAAGGAAGAACAGAGACAGGTTATAACACAGAGGGCTATGCAATGATCCCAGCTGGGAATATCACTGTGTGAGAACATCTAAAGCGAGATAATTTGGAAGTGGAGTGAAGGATGTGATCGTGGAATATTGAAAGCAGATGTTTCACAGAGCTAAATATGTTGCACAGTTTATGCACTACAGGTGGACCAATGCAGTCATTGAGGGGTGTCAAAGAGATTGGAAATGATAAATCGGTAGCCCTCTGCAACAACGAGAAGATGAAATTATCAAATGATTCAGACAAACAGAGAAGAAAAGTGAAAATAAGAACAAAATACATTGACTAGCAATTTGAAAAACATTAAATCGACAGGCTGAAAATAAAGAAAATAAAGGAAAAAAAACTTTTAAATGTATTTTTTTTTTTAATTTAAAAGGTTCTCAGTAAAATTTCAACAGGTTCTGTAAATTGAAATGACTTTGTCTAAGCAATAAATAACAGGAAAAAAAGTGATTATGCAAAAATGTATTTAGTTGTGAACCAGTTTACGATAAATTAATTTCACAAAAATATGACTTGGTAGAAAATTTTAACTGATTATTTTAAAATAAGTTAAAATTTTTTCTACCAAGTCATAAAATTTCTTCAAAAAAATCTAATACAGATAGAGTTACTTCCCTTGGAACGTTTTTTTAAAGCAGTTTTTTTTAGGTAACTTAAGTTGGTGATAAAAATTGGCTCAATTTTCTAAATGAGCTGAAAATCCAACTAAGAGAAAATAAAATTGTGACACTCCAAATCTGTCTTTCAATTTACTCCATATTAATTATAATTACATAAAAACTGGATCATAGTAAATGGATACACATGTATTAAAGGGGGAGGAGTGCACTAGTTCCAAAATGAGGGCTTTATTAGAAGACCTCAGCCACATACTACATCCAGGTTATTCCCCAGGCCCAGGATTTGAACTCAGGTCGCTAATAGCCATTATACCACAAAGATGACATTTTAAAGCAAGCCTGAGCTCTTTTTTGCTCAGTTAAATGGTTTCAAGTATTGCTAAATAAAGTTGGCGACCTTAATCGAGGGCGACCCGAAGGCTCCCTTTTTAATAGTTACAACACCAAGGAGTAGGGGAGGGTGTTATAGCTTGCTTTAATTCCTGACCACTGACAATCCCTTTCTTTCTGATTTAAAGCATTTCTAGAGTAAAATCATTAGCAATGTATTTACAATATATATTGAGTTGCACTGATAGCAAAAATTTCCTAGATTCTTACTTGCCATCCATCCCTATTGTTCATTACTCTCTGTAGGTCTTCTAGACAGTATTCAGTGTTCATGCAGAGCTGATAAATGCAAGTCTTTTCTCGTTAGCCAACACTGGTGTGTCCATGTGTTGGAGTCCATAGGAGAACATCATTTATGATTGTGCCCAGCATGTCTTGTTCATCTTATTTGAAGGTTTTATGAGATGCGAAATAAGAGGCCGGACAGATGATGTTTTATGGGGCGTTGCTTACAGAATTTGTTCAAAACAGCATACATCTTTGTATGGTTCCCATCGACCGTATTCAAGTCCAGGTGGTGCATCTATACAGTAGTACAGACTTGGCAACAGCTTGGAAGAATTTTTGTTTTATTTTATTGGAGATATTAGATCATCATATGGTCGATAACCTGTTAATAGCAGTCCATGTCTTTCTGTGCAGATGTTGACATCTTTATGGAGGTATGTAAAATGGTCTACTAATTTCAAAGGCTGGCTACTAAGTGTGAATATGGTACCATCTTGCTTAAAAATATGTACACCTTTTTTTATCTACATTCACGTAGAGGCTAATGCCTCTGGCTGCTTGCTTCATATTATGCAGCAGAGATTTGGCTTGGGCAGTTATATTTGTAAGAAGCGCTAGATCATCTATGTAGTTTGCATCTGTAATATTTTCTGTGAGATATCATATGCTTCTCACCTTTTTTAGTGTTGAACTATTTTCTATTTAACCCAATTCTATCAGTAATATTTGGTGACGAATAATCTCTTTTTTTTTATCTTTCTCAACATGCAACATCCAAAATAAAATTTTTAAACAAATTCAGTGGTCATAGGAATAAACACATAATTACTTCATATTCATTTTGATTTAAATTATTGCATAATTGCATACAAACATAAAAAAAACAAATTTATTTCTTTAAAGACAAGAAAATTTATTCCTTTTTTAAGTTTAGAGAAAAAAAAATCTATGTTGTCCCAAACTTTTGGTTGGTATTGAGTGTGTGTGTGTGTGTGTGCATACATATACTATACATGTTCATATATGTATATTGTGCGTGTGTGTGTGCATACAAACATATGTGTGTGTGTGTGTGTGTGTGTGCCTACAAACTTTATTTGAAATGATCAAGAATAAAACAAAAATTTATACAATTGTTTTGGGGCTTAAATCCCTATATATATATATATATGTATATATGTATTTTATTTACTTACATACACACACATATATAAATGGCCCAGCCATAGAATACACTGACTGCATTGCTGCAGAAAGGTAAGACCCACACAAGAAGTGTCCAGGATATGACATTAAACAATGTGATGGTGAGCTTTGTGGAAGGCAGAGTACCCCTTCATTGCCATTGCTCCCAGATCCACTCTGGCTTGGAGTGGTAGTACCTGATAGGGTTCAATCTATGGGTTAAATAGAACTAAAGTGTGTACTTATGTTGAACTGAATTGTTTGAAATAGAACTGTTTTGACATTTAACTGTGTGTAAACAAAAAATTACTAATGTAAAACCAAATTGTTTTTAATAGAAGTGTTTATATGCATAAAATTGATTTTGCATTAAATTACCTACAATGGTTGATATGCCATAAAACCCAACCAAACAAAATACTATATATTTAATATATATGTATAAAGAGGATTTGGCATTAAATAACCTACAATGGCTGATATGCCATAAAACCCAACCAAACTAACTCATATATATTTAATATATATGTGTGTGTGTGTGTATAAAGAGGATTTGACATTAAATAACCTACAATGGCTGATATGCCATAAAACCCAACCAAACTAACTCATATATATTTAATATATATGTGTGTGTGTGTGTATAAAGAGGATTTGACATTAAATAACCTACAATGGTTGATATGCCATAAAACCAAACCAAACCCAACCAAATATGTAAATGCGTTTTTCTTTCAATAAAAATTCTTTCAGATAGGAAGTAATTGTTGACTGACCATATTGAATACAATTTTGATACTCTTTCATAAACTTTGGATGTGATATTGGTTTTTTGCTATCTATAGAATAAATTTCTAATTGTTTTGGAAAATTTGCGACTATATTCAAATAGGTTAGATTTCTTTCAGCACAATATATATATATATATATATATATATATATATATATATATATTTTGGCAGCATTTCTTCATTAATACAAATTTCATTAAACATAATATTTTCTTCTGGATCCGTTTGTATTGCCGTATTGCTTTTATCATATTCGGCAGGGATTGATTTATGTATTGTCCATAGTTATATATATCCCTAGTACTTTCCGCCTGACTTTGGGCCATCATCAGAGGAGGATCTATTACAAAAGTGATGTAAATTTTGTTTTTGCAGATTACTACTATGTAAGAGCGTCTTTACCGTTGAGAATTATAGCGTTCGCTTTTAAATGGAACCGACACTTAATAGAATTAATTTTCAAACCAGTGCTAATGTACTTAAATGTCTTTAGCTACTGACACTATTTATAGAAACCCATTTAAATACAGGAATACGAATGGGTCCAGAAGAAAATATGTAGACAGAAAATGTCTATTATATTTAATGATATTTGTGTGTGTATATATATATATATATATATATATATAATATACACACATACACACTCACACAAATAAAAATTGATAAATCAGTCATGTCAAACAGAAAGTAACAGTTTATTAATCATGTTGAATATAATTTACTTACCTTCATTGCATCTGTTAAGAATGGTCCCCTGTTGCTTTGCATGTAACGGATAATTATCTCTCCATCATGACAATTAACAACGTCTTGAGGTCCAACTGTCTCACTAAATTCTCGCAAAATTGTAGGAAAAAGTCTTTCTATCACATTGTTGAAAGAAAACTGCAAAAAACAAAATATTGCATGTAAAAAAAAAAAAATCTACACAATATAAAGATTATCCAAATTTACCATTTTTTAAATTCTTAAGCTTGTCAATATTTTTTAAACATTTATACAAGTCCTTGCTGTTTAGATAGTTGGTATTGTTATATTCTCATGTGCCGTATCATAACGACACAATAATAAAGACGCACGCAGGAAGACTTCTTTAACAAAATATTTACCTCTCACTTTATTGCAAGGGTTCGAAAAGGGTTACTCAAGGTTTGCGTGTGAGAGGGAGCTGGAGATCGAACAGAACTGAAATATTTTGACCCCCCAAACTTATGGCCGTCAATGTTGTGTCTTTCTCGTTCTCCTGATGCTCAACTGGTGGTCCAGAGGCCTACTCTGCTGGGTGATGGCTTCCTTTACTGCATCTTGTCAGCAACTTCTCTGGTCCCCAAACTCCATTGGGGTTCCCGAGGGCCCCCTCGGCCGGGTGTGGCTTTCCCTACCACATCTCGGCTCCCTCCAACTGGAACTTGAACTCAACTGCCAACTCGAACTCAACTCAACTGAGTTATATAGTAGTTCACGCCTACTCGATCGCCCACTCGGTCTTTGAAATTGCATGTTTAATCGTCATCAAGCGGAAATAACTGTCATGCAGTTCAGAGGTCACTCTCTTCCGGTGCATCAGTCTATGAGAGTATCATGGGATTTTTTAGCTTGTCCCATTTTGTAAGCCAATTTCCGCCCACGCGATTTCCTCTCATAACTGCCATCAGAATGTGTCACTTCCTTCCGGTGCATCACCTTGAATGGCATTTTGGGCCAGGTCGAAGGTCAAAATATAACAGTATGAAATTAGAGTAATGTCAAATTGAATAATTAGTGTTAAATAGCAATACTTGTAACCACTTCACTGTGTGCAAACAAAAAACAAATTGTTTAGATAGTTGGTATTAAATTAGTAAAAAAAAAAAATTTTAGTCAGTACTTTTGATATAAGCCCAGTCGGCTGGGACTGTAGAATACACTGACTGCATTGTTGTAGAGAAGTAAGACCCACACAACAAGTGTCCAGGATATGGCATTAAACAATCTGATGGTGAGGCTCCAGTAATGCTGGAGCTTTCGGGAATGCGGAGTACCTTTTAATAACCATTACTCCCAGGTCCACTCTAGATGTTTACTTGAATATCAGGTAGCACCTGATAGGGTCCAATCTATGGATCAAATAGAACTGTTTAACATTTAAACTGAGTGTAAACAAATGACTGATGTTTACTTGAATTGGTAATGACACGTAGCAATACTTGGATTCATTTAACTGTGTGCAAACGGATGAGTAATATTGAATGGAATAATTAGTGTTAGATAGCAATAATTGAAACCATTTAACAGAGTAGAAGCAATGGCAATACCAGTGTGGAAACAAATTAGTTCTAATACATTTAAAAATGAAATTACCGACAAACTAATCTCCTACATATCATATTTATTTAAATATGTGCAAACAAATGTCTTTGTAAAATTTTTGCTGTTACATAGTGTTTTAATTGTCCAAATTTCTGAGACAAAACGTGTCCTCTGGCCTTCTTCAGATGTTTCTCGAACTCAAGAACCTTCACAGAACTTTGAGCTACGTCCTTTATTGAATCCATGGGGGTCTCCTGTTCTGATTCTGTTAGCCATAACGGAGTACAAGTGTTAAGTATTCCTGTACTGGACACATAGCGTAACAGTTATAGGCATTAGTTCCCTAAGCTTTAAAGGTGACAATCATCTAGAGGTTGTAGGTTCAATCCTGACTGCAGGTGAGTAACAATACAGGAATACTTAACACTTGTACCTGGTTATGGCTAACGGAATCAGAACAGGTGACCCCTGTGGATTCAGTAAGAGACATAGTTCGAAGTTCCGTGAAGGTTCTTGAGTTCAACAAACACCTGAAGAAGGCCGGAGGAAATATCGTCCGAAACGTTGTGGAAATAACAATAAAGATTAAAACAATAATCCAAAAACCCTTAATGATAAAAATCATAGTGTTTTAACTTAAAAAGGTTATTGAATGAGAAATAACTGAAATGGAGGTGAGAAATTAAATGGAAATCTTTATAACATCAACAAAATAGAATACTCGCCAGTGGCATGAAGAAGTTAATCGCTACTCGTGGTGACTACTTAGTATATTTTCACCCCCTTACAATTGTGTCCAATGTATTTATGAGGAATGGGACACACCCATTTATGTTCATAGGTAGGGTATATAACACATAGCAAATCTTGAAACCATTAAACTATGTGCAGACAAAGAATGTTATCAACAAGATGTATTTACAAATCATATAGATTTAATATACGTGGTGCCTTCAGTAAGTTTCCAGACTGTTTTTGTACAGGCATTTAAAATTGTTTTAGACTCTTGAAAGTTCACTATGTTATTGCTATACATCTTATGAGATGACTGACCAATTTTTATGATTTCACGTTCAATTGAACAGCTACAGTAGCCATTGGAATACACCCTACTAAAGCCTGATTATCACTGCTTTTGAATTTCAAAAATGCAATCTGGATATGAAGACACTTTAGAGGAACGATATGCAATAAAATTCTGTTTTAAACTTGGAAAGAATGCCACAGAAACGTATGAAATGCTTCAGACTGCTTTTGGAGCATCTTGCATGAATCGAGCATCAGTTTTTGAGTGGCATAAGAGATTCAATGAAGACAGGGAGTCTGTGAGGGATGATGAGAGGTGTGGGAGGAGTAAGGAAGTCAATACACCAGAGTTAATTGGCCAAAGGGTTAGGGTTAGTGCTAGGGTTAGGTTTACTATGTTGAGGTTTTAAGGGATTTCAGGAAGAGATTCCGTTGGAATCGGGTCAGTGGCATTTCCAAAGCGGGTCAGTGGCATTTCCAGCAGGACAATGCACCAGTCCACAACTCCATCCTTGTCACAGACTATTTGACCAAGATGGGCATCAAGACAGTTCCTTACCCTCCCTATAGTCCAGACGTTGCTCCCTGTGACTTTTGGTTATTCCCTAAGCTCAGAGGCTGTTGTTATGAGACAATTGTGGAGATGAAAGAGGCTGTGAGGAAGGTCATTGACATGCTCACACAAGAGGACTTCCATAGGGCCTTCCAGAAGTTGTTGGAATGGTACAAGTGCATTGCAGCCGAAGGGGAGTAGAGTTTCATGTGTGTACTATCAATAAAAGTGCCCATACAAAAAAGTCTGGAAACTTATTTAATGATCCTCGTATATGTATAAACAGAATTTGGTATTAAATAACTTATTAGGGTTGATACGCCATAAAACCAAACCAAATTATTTCTGATAGGATTCTAAGCTTTTCAATATGTATGGGTTGAATATGAAACAAAATACTTATGGGCATCTTCATCAGAACATGCTGACAGCATAGATTCCTTTAATTCTATCTTGCCATCTGTCCCTATCTTCTTTCATTCTTGATAAGTCCTCTAGACAGGATCTAGTGTCGGTACAGAGCAAAAGAATGCAAGTTTATGCTGGTTGACTAACACTGGTGTGTCCGTGAGTTCTTCCAAGCTATAACCATGTCAGTACTATTGTAAGGTTGCACTATTTGGACTGTAACAAAATGACTCCAGAAAAAAACTAGATGGGAACTACACAAGGTTGCTGAGTGCAATTTTGAACAAATCCTGGAAGCAGCACCTCACAAAGCAGCAGTTGTAGGACCATTTAGTTCTCATCTCATAAACTATTGAAGTAAGATGAACAAGATATGCTGGATGGGTAAGAATGAACTCATAAACAACATTCTAGGTTCTTCAGCCTTGGTGAGGCAATTAGTCTAGGAGAAGGAAAACTCTGAATTCAAACCTGTTAAACTTTGCTTAAAAATTGACCTTGTGTCATATCCTGCCCGAGCGGAGGGGTTGGTAAATATGAATAAACAACATTCTCCTATGATTTCTAAAGAGCATAAAACAATTAGAATCTTAATTAATGAAAATTTATATTTTCTTTTCATCAAAGAATCCAAGATAAATTCTAGGTGTCTTTTTGAGTAACTTGTAAAAGTATTTTGGTTGAAGTGATTCCCAAGTACCAAGTGAATAAATGTGTAAACAACGCTTGCTTATTTTTAGGCAGTTCACTTTGAACTTTACGATCAATTGCAAAATTAGTCTTTATTATGAACTTAGAGAAATAATTCAGAGTGATTCAAAACTTTTTATCAGTAGTATATATGTTTGTATGAACACATTTACATACACACATATATATTTGTATGAAAACACACACATACTCATATTTTTATGAAAACAAACATACACACACCTATATATTTGTATGAACACACACACACACACACACACACACACATATTTGAATTTCTATGAACACACACAAACATATATATATATATATATATATATATATATATGAATTTCTTTGAACACATACACATAGAAATACATATATATATGAATTTCTATGAACACACAAACATATATATATATGAATTTCTAGGAACACATATACACACATATATATATATATATATATATGAATTTCTATGAACACAAACATATATATATATATATATATATATATATATATATATATATATGCATGAATTTCAAATTGACTTTGTTTTGCATCCTGCTTGTGTGGAGGGGTTGGGTAAATACATATAAGCAAATGGTACTGTGGCGAAAATAGATTAGTTATCAAAAACGCCAGCATCTGGAAGAAAACCGAGTTGGCAAAGTTCAATATCTGATCCACTGGGCTACCTGTAACCAGATATGCTTAATCTAGCATGAAAGATGTCTAAATGTGGTCAGGAGATATTCATCAAGCCGCATGCAAAGACTACAAAATCATTGAACCAAGGGCAAATTTAACTTGTTAACATGACAACTTCTTTAATTGATTGATTCTAATGGCATGTCAACCTGTCTAGGGTTATTTTATGTCAAAAGGTTAGGGAATTGCATTCATTGTATGTTTATAGTAACATTTTTTGTGAGGTGCCCATAGTAAAATGGCTATCATCATAGGAAATGGAGATGGCAACATGAGTTCAAACCCTGGACAAAGCTGTTTGTATTTCATATAGCATGCCCATTGGAATAATGGGTAGAGTATTTGCCAATGGTCAGGGAGACCAGGGTTCAATCCCAGGTTCAGTCATAACAAAGACTCAAAAAAATTGGTACTTATAAGGTATGGATCAAGGGTAAATGGAGGAAGCCAGGGAAAGGCGAAGAATCCTCCCCTACACCTCGGTGTAGTAGCTATTGAAAAGAAAACCTTCGGGTTGCTCTCAACTATGGTCAGCCAACTTACTTATGAGTAAATAATAGAGCAGACTGGGCTTTTTGATCTTGGTATGGTAACTGATTTAGGCAAAGGAAAACTCTGACTTCAAACCTGTTAAACTCTCTTAAATTGACCTAGTGTCGCATCCTGCACATTTCTTGTGTAGTAATTTTTAAAGAGAATTTTTAATTTTTTTGCACAGAGCCCTAACGAATATGAATAATTTTTAAACAAATCTATTTGATGCATAGTTCGATTGGTTGGTTGGGTTTTATGGCATATCAACCTGTGTATAACGCCAAATCCATTTTTACGGAAATGATCAGTTCTATTTTAAACAAATTCAGTTTAACATGAGTACACAGTTTAATTGTCAAAAACGTTTCTATTATCAAGCTATTCAGTTTATTCAAACAGTTCTAATTCAGCTTATTCAGTTTAGTATAAATACAGATTTTCGTTACACACAGGTAATTGTCAAAACAGTTCTATATTAAACAATTCAGTTAAGTGTAAGTAGAGTTTCAATGTCAAAAACAGTTCCATTTCAAACAATTAAGTTTAGCATAAGCATGCAATTTAAATGTAAGTACTATTTAATTGTGAAAAACATTTCTGTTTCAAGCTATTCAGTTTAGTCAAACAATTCAGTTTAGCAAAAGTATGCCGTTAGTTCTATTTAACCCATAGATAGGGCCCTATCAGGTGCTACCACACTGGAACCTCATCATCAGATTGTTTAGTGTCATATCCAGGACACTCATTGGTGTATTCTACAGCTCCAGCTGACTGGGCAAGCATAGGTTGAATTTTAACAGGTACTACCACTTCAAGTCAGAATGAAACTGGGAGTAATGACAATAAAGGGTACTCTATACTCCTAAGATCTCCAGAACAGGAACTTCACAATTAGATTCAGTTTAGCATCATACCCAGGACACCCCTGTTTTTGGGAGGAGGTCTTAGCCTTCTGCAGTGGATACAGACAGCATTTTCTAAGCCCTACTGATAAGCCAGTTAAAAGACTAGAACTATTTACAGATACAGATGTTTGCTGTGTGGAAAACCTTGTCATCATTATATCCACAATTATTATTATGATGAGTCATGTATTCAACTAAAACATAAGAAAAATAAGTAAGACAGGGTTGAAAGACACTTTTTGTATTGGCTCATTTTCTTATCCATCAAATCAACAGAAACTACTCTCACTGGATATTCAACATATTTCTGTCTTTAGTCTTTCCCCAGATTCACTCGATCATTCATTTTGAAGCGTCATTTTATTATGGAAAGAGATTACAACTAAAATGAATTTTGTGTTTCAGAGGAGCAGATTTTCAAAATTAAAATAAACTCACTGAGTTTCCCCAAAGCGCTTTTGAAATAAATAATATGTTAAACTTTAGGATATTTAAAACTGTGTTGAATTAATTTTATTATTATTGGCTTAATGAGTAGAATGTTCACCAATGGTGCGGGAGATCGGGGTTCAATCCCAGGTCGAGTCATACCAAAGACTTAAAAAATGGTACTTGATGCCGTCTTGCTTAGCACTCATCACTATAAGGTGAGGATCAAGGGTAAAGTGGTACAATCCTCTGAATGGAGTAGCACCCTCCCCTACACCTTAGCATAGTAGGCATTGAAAAGGGAGCCTTCGGATCATCCTCGACTCAGGTCGCCAACTTTACTTATTTTTACTTAAGTTTTATTAGACTGGTTGTGTTTTATGGTATATCAACCCTTGTGGGTTATTTGATGCCAAATCCTGTTTATATATATATATATATATATATATATATATTTTCACATGTGATTTGTAAGCAAATAGTTTGTAGGTATCATTCTTAAATAAGCCAGAGCACATTCGTTTTCACACAGTGAAATGGTTTTTTTTAAAGTATAGTAAATAACTGAACATTTCTATTGGACCCATAAATAGGACCCTCTAAGGTACAGCCTAGTTGGCTCCATCTGCTGAGGGGGTAAGACCACACACCAACAAGTATCCTGGATATAACACTGAAGCATCAGATGATGAGGCTCCAGCCTTGGAGTTTTGGGGAATATGGAGCACCCCTTCATTGCCATTGCTCCCAAATCAACTCTGACCCGGAGTGGTAGCACCTGATAGGGTCTTATCTATGGATCAAATAGAACAAACTGTGTGCAAACAAATGACTGATGGATGCACTACATGGATGCTAACTAAACGGCTGGAGAAGAAACTAGACGGCAACTACACAACAATTTGAGAGCAATATTGAACAAGTCCTGGCGACAACACCCCACGAGACACCAACTATACGGCCACTTGCCTCCCATCACGAAAACTATACAAGTTAGACGAACCAGACACGCAGGACACTGCTGGAGAAGCAAGGACGAACTCGTAAATGATGTACTCCTATGGACCCCCACATATGGCCAAGCAAAAGCAGGACGACCAGCTCGAACTTACATACAGCAGCTATGTGAAGACACAGGATGTAACTCTGATAGACCTGCCGGAGGCGATGAATGATAGGGAGAAGTGGCGAGAGATGGTCAGGGATATCTATGCTGGTGGCACGACAGGATGATGATATAGCAATACTTGAAACCATTTAACTGTGTTAAAAAAATGACCTCAGATTTGTTTAAGAATGTGATATATTTGTATAAATAGGATTTGGCATTAAATAACCTATTAGGGTTGATATGTCTGAAAACCAAACCAAACCAAACCTTGACAGGTACTACCACTCTGAGGCGGACCAACAGAACCAGCTGAAAGGGCTGTTTTTATTGGGTTAGCAATACATACATTACTTCTTAGGAATACACACTACTGCTCTATGAGTGTAGATTAACCCGAGCTTCCCATCAGAGATAGGGTCTGACACAAAGTAAATTTTTAAGCAGAGTACAGCTGGTTTGAATTTAGTTTTCTTTCTAGACTGGTTGTCTGATCAAGGCTAGAGAACCCAGTCTGCTCTACTCTTTACCCTTGACTGGAGATAGAATAGATGCGTTCATGCCTTTTGCAAGTGTACTAGTGCAAAGAGAAAAGCTTTGTCCTGTATATGATGTGTTACCAATTCCGTTTTTTAAGACAACTAAATTTTACATACATTATAATTAAATTAAAAATTTCAAAACGTTTCATTAAAATATGTCCACCTTTGATAGTATTTAACAATTAAGCAGTTAAAAATAAATTCATGTTTTGTTGGTTATGGCTTGAACTTTCTTTTTTTCGTATCTCATTAGAGAATCGGTAACATGCTCATTTGCATATTCATGCAGGTGTGCAAGTAACTAAATACTCTTGGCAATACCTGATCCAATTAGGGAGAAAAATTACAACCCCACCCCAAAAAACCCCCCAGATTCCTATTGCAAAGATTCTTTGAAGAATTTCATTAAATTTGGATATTTTAAATTCAGATAAAATCAAATTTAGATTAATGGGTCTCTGTTCATTGTATTTACAATAATTCTGCCAAAATTAGATTTTAATTTCTTTTGTTAAATAGAAACAAATTAATAAATGATGCTAGCAAAAACATTTCTTCTTTCTATCATCAACCAAATATGGAAAATTATATCGTCTTAGTCTTAGATGAAATGCTTGACAAAGTGTAAAGTCATTGGGTTCATGGTGAAACAGCTGTCCATAATGATACTGATGTTTCTGTTTGAAAGATTCTAATTAACAGTGGTCCATGATCATATCGATGCTTCTATTTAGAGAGAAGTAAAGAATTGTATTAGAATTAGCATTTCAGAGTTAACAGTGGTCCATGATGATATTGATGCTGTTAAGACATGCCAGTTACCTCTCCTGATATTCTCAAGATGAGAGGGCATTATTCAAAGACCCGAAGTAAACAAACGGCCATATAGGCTTATGTGAGAGTGTAAGAAGGATGGGTATAAAAAAAAAGGCTTTCTCGGTATGCAGAGTGATAGTCTGAGTTCTTTGTTTTTAACAGATGCTTTTATTTAGGAAGAAGGGAAGGATTCTTAAAAAATATATACCTATTAAATTGATAATATATATATATATATATATATATATATATATATATATATATATTATGTGTATGTGTGTAACTATCTATCTATCTATCAATATATCTACATATGAAACCAGTCAGCTGGGGCAGTAGAATACTCCAACTGCATCTCTGCAGAGGGGTAAGAGCCCCCTTTCCAATAATGAGTGTCCTGTTTATAACTCTAAACTGTATATGATGGTGAGGCTCCAGTCCTGGAGTACCCATTCACTGCTATTACTCCCTGGTCAACCCTGACCTGGAGTGGTAGTACCTGTTAGGGTTCCATCTGTGGGTCAAATAGAACTGTTTAATTGTGTGCAAACAAACAACTGATGCTAAATTAAACTGCAAGTATTACACAGCAATATTTAAAAATCATTTAACTATGTGCAAACAAATAAACTCTGGCTTTTTAAAATTGTTACATACAAACTATCCATTTATAAATCATATTTAATATATTTATGAATAGAATTAGGCATTAAATAACCTACAAGTGTTGATATACCATAAAAGCCAACCATATACATATATATAAAGATTACTGTTGGTCCAATGACAGAAAAGTAAATATTTTTAAAACAATAGGTTCACAAATGATTTCAAATTTGGTATTTACTTTTTTATTATTTTATATACTTGTGCTCTGCAAGTTTTCAGACTTTACATGTTCTTCAGGAAATTTTGAATGGTAGAGTTAAATTTTACCTGTTGTTTTTAAAGTAAAGATTGTTTTGATTGGCTGTAATGATTTTTAATTCCAGAATTTGTGTCAGGAAATGTTCCCTTAGAGTTTAATATCCGTGAAGACCTCTGATGTATGTAAATGTTCTTTGTATATGCATTTATCTTTTTCTTTGTGTAAGTGTAAACATGTAAGTGTATATATATATATATATATATATATATATATATATACATACACATTCTCTGTGTGTGTACACATGCATATGTACACACATACACCTGTACACATATTTTCAGAGGTGTTGTTTTGATTTTTATCCTTCTTTGTTTTCCCTCTCTATTTGTGCATGAAAGTACATCTATACATACATACACATTTTTTCGGGGTTATTGAGTGGGTTTAATGTGAGTGAAAATACATTTGACCCCATATATACATGTATCTTAAGATAGTCAGTCTGTGTGTGTGTGTGTGTGTGTATATATATATATATATCTTTGCATTTGTGTTTGTTGTTAGATTCTGCTTCCTGTTGGCTTAAATATATTAAGTTTTTTCATTTATTTGGAGTAATGAGTAGTCATCAGTCTAGTATATAGGCATTATTTTTAGGTTTCTTTGCCACATGGTTAAAGGCGTTTTAATAATTAATGTTTTCTGGTAAGTTAAAGCAAAGGCGTTTTGATAATTAATGTTTTCTGGTAAGTTAAACCAATGTAAAGAAACTTTATTGTTCAGTGATTGAGTTCAACCAATTTATATCTTTTTGCAGTTATTACGCTTGATTAAGTTGGTTATATTTTTTGTTTTGAAACAGTTTTCTATTTTCTGATAATTTGATATTACTTTTATGTAAAGAAACCCAAGCCAGAGTTGATCCTATGTATACCTTTTTTTACAGTTGCAACATTTGATTATGAAGACTACATTTTTTGAATTGCAGCTTATAATTCTTATGTTTAATGAAGATATCTATAAATGGTAGTTCTTTAAAATTGTGTTCTATAGTGAATTTTATTTTAGAGTTTAGGTTTTAGAGTAAGTTGTGCTAATTGTTAATACTACCCCATAAGCATTTCCAAAATATGAAACAGTCATCCAGATATCTTTTCCATGATCTAATAAATTCTATTTTTATATTGTTGCTGTATTTTTCACTATGGATTCATATTGATTTTCCTCAAAGTATGCTAACGTTAGGTTGCTGTAAATTGGTGCCATTTTTGTTCTCAGAGTGGATCCTTGGATTTGGATGTAATTTTTGTTGTTGAATTGGAAAGAGTTATTATTTAAGGTTTGGTTGGTTTCTTTGTTTAATGGCATATCAACTCTTTTTAGGTTATTTAATGCCAAAGCCATTCTCCTAGAAGAACAGAAGTGGTACTATTTAACCCATAGCTGGGAGGATAAGTGGGTTCATACCTTTCCCAAGGGTATTTGTCCGAAAGTGAACGTAATAGCGCGACTGGAGTACGAACTTGCATACTATGATTCTGCAGTCCACCGCTTTAACCATTACACTACGAGGACATCCCAGTTATTATTTAAGATTGATTCTATGTCATCAGTGATATTTTTTGGTTGGATATTGGGTGCAATGTTTTTGGGTATTTTTCTCTCCAAAATGGGATGGCCTGTTTTCTTAAATCATGGGGGATATTATTATTTAGGTTGGTGATGTCAAATGCTAGCACGAGTGCATTGCAATCAGTTTTTTGTGGTATGGAGTTGAAAAAATAGACGTAATTTCAAATGAATTTTTTTTTTTCTAAATCTAATGTAGGAATGGTTGTAATAGAACATCTAGAAGTTTTCTGGGTTCATTAGTGGGGTAAGATGTTCCTGCTATTATAGGTTTAAATTTGAGGCCACTGGGGTTTGGAATTTCTATGTATTCAGATTTTTACCTTTCTACAGTTATTTTAATTTCCTTGGGCTGGTGAATTTTTGGTAATTGGTAAAAAAATGTTTTCCTATGTTGTAATAATTTGTAGGGTAATTTGGGTTGCCTAAAAAAAAGGTCCCCATACCTCTTTATCATCTGTCTAGACTATGTGCTTAGAACATCTACTGATAAAATCAAGGAAAACAGTCTCGAGCTAACAAAGGAAAGAAGCAGAAGATACCTCGCAAAAACAATTACTGATGCTGACTATGCCGATGACATAGTGCTTCTGGCAAATATACCCCCCCAAGCATAAACCCTGCAACATAGTCTGGAATGAGCCGCTGCAGGCATTGACCTCTATGTCAATGCACACAAGATGGAATATATGTGCTTTTATCGAACACATGACATCTCCACACTAAATGGTAGCTCTCTGAAACTAATTGACAAGTTCACCTACCTAGGAAGCAGTGTCTCATCAACCAAGACCGACATCAACACACGACTAGCAAAAGCATGGACAGCTATCAATAGGCTGTCGGTCATATAGAAGTCAGACCTGACCGATAAATGAAACGCAGTTTCTTCCAAGCAGCGGTTGTGTCGATACTACTACATGGATGCTAACTAAACGTATGGAGAAAAAGCTTGACGGCAACTACACAAGAATGCTGCGAGTAATATTGAACAAGTCCTGGAGGTAAAACCCCACAAAACAGCAGCTGTACGGCCATTTGCCACCCATCATGAAAACTATCAAAATTAGACAAACCAGACATGCGGGACACTGCTGGAGAAGTAGGGGCGAGCTCATAAATGATGTACTCTTGTCAACCCCTTTCACAAGGACGAGCAAAGGCAGGACGACCAGCTCAAACTTACATACAGTAGCTCTGTGCTGACACGGGATGTATCCCTGAAGACCTGCCGGAAGCAATGGACGATAGGGAGGGGTGGCGAGAGAGTGTCAGGGATATCTGTGCTGATAGTGCGACTTGATGATGATAACCTTGTTATTATTCCAAGGGTAATCTGTGGGGTTCCTTCTCCTCTAAAAGGTTGCATTATAGAGGATGTTATTTAAGCCATTCAGCATTTGATTGTATGCAAGGGGATTGGGCTAATTTTTTTGGTGTCTGATGGTATGGAGAGGTATGAATTTTATTTTTGCCTAAAATTTGGTTTCTTACCAAGCTGTGGTTGTTTTTAGGGTGGTTGGGCCAATTTTTTTTGTGCATAATGTTTTGTATGGGGATTAATTTTTTTTTGTATATTGTTGTTTGTGCTCATTGGTGTTTTTGTTTATATAATTCCATTGGTTGTATGGAGATGTATGTGTGTGGTAGTTTGTATTTTGGTGTGTGGAGATACAGGTGTGCAGTAGTATGTATTTGTTTAGTTTTTTTTCTACTTTATGGTTTTATTTGTAGGTGACGATGGTGTGTGTGATTGTTCTTCTGTGGAGTGGATGGTTTTTTTTTTTGTAATGTGGATGTGTAGGTTTTTTTATGTGTATCTTCTGTTTTAGTTTTTCATACTTGGTAATTTCTTTCATTTTCTTTCTCTTTTTGAGGTAGATTTCTCAGCTCAGTAGTTTTTCTATAATATATATATATATATATACATATATATATATACACACACACACACATATATCTATATATACATATTTACCAACCCCTCTGCTCGAGCAGGATATGACAAAAGGTCAATTTTTTAAGCAGACTTTAACAGGTTTGAATTCAAAGTTTTCCTTCTAGACTAATTGCCTCACTAAAGCTGAAGAATCAAGTCTGTCCTTACTATTTACCCATAGCTGGAGGGAGAATAATTGGATTCATACCTTTCCCAAGGGTATTAGTAAAATGTGAAACGCAATCAGTCTCATCCAGAATTTGAACTCGTGTCACCGTGTCCATTTCCTACAACGATAACCATTTCACCACGGGCACCTCCATATCTATATATACATATATATATCAATCTATATACCACTCTCTATACTTATATATATATATATATATATATACACATCTCTCTATATTTACATAAATATTTACATAAATATCTCTCTCTATATATATATATATATATATAACTATATACATATGTATGTATATAACAATCTATCTACACACACATATATATCTATCAATATACATATATACACATATCTACATACATATACAAACACACACACATATATATATCTACATATCAACAGGGTGTAATGAGTAAATTATCACCATATTAAATAATAAGTTTTGTATATGCTCTTTGTTTCTGGTTTTGTCTACTGTGCAGCAAACTAGAGTCAATTGGGCAATGTCTGTAAGGAAAGCAGCATGATGAAGCAATTCACTTCTCCAGAAATTTGGAAATGGCAATCTGCATTCCTATTGAAAGGTCCAATAAGAAAATTTCAGAGTGTCTAAGAACAGATTCAAATTGATAAAAACCAAACACCCAGTCCACATTATGGTGTTTGGGGTGGTCACTAGTGATGGTGAAGATATACCTCCAGACTCAAGATGTAAATCTACATCAAGTTCCTGGAGGAGCTAGTGCTGGTCTGGATCAACAAGATGGCTGTTGGAAGATCCTGTTTCTGGTTACAGGGCTCTGTGCTATGCCACATAAGTAGGAGAACCCCGTCTTGGTTGTAAAAAAACTTCAGCAACAACATCACCCCTGACATCTTGCCACCTAACTCCCCAGATGGCAATCCTCATAATTATTATGTGTAGGGTGGAGTTGAGTGAGAGACCACCCAAACTTTGTGCAACTTCAATGAACTGAAGGCAAGGATAATGGCAGCATTTACCAATTTAAATATAGAGCCCATTGAAAAGGCTTGCAGGAGATTCCAAAGTTATCTGTAGGCCAATATAAAGTTAATAGTGGTTTCTTTGATTAAGTTTCGTCTGCAGTATTTCAAGATATTTTCATGCAATCTTGGTAAACGTAACTGATAGAGTAATAAGTCAGTGTTATTTTCATATTTGCATAATTCAGATGACAGTTTACCCACCTCTCCCTGTGTGTGTGTGTATATATATATTGTGTGTATTTAGGCAGCTGATTCTCTTATAGGCATACACACACACACACACATATATATATATATATATATATATGATTAAAGATGATGTACAAGGATTTCGAGATGAGTTTTTCATCCACATTTGCAACATCTCATTCATGAACAAGAAAAGGCTAATAAAAACTTAACTCCAAATTCTTTGGTTGGGTTTTATGGCAGATCAACCCCCATTGGTTATTTAATGCCAAATCCTGTTTATACATATATATAAATTGAGCATATATGATTTGTAAACTGATAGTTTGTATGTAACATTTTAAACAAGTCAGAGCTCATTTGTATTCAGTTAAATGGTTTCAAGTATTGCTATTAAACACTAATAACTCTATTCAACATTACTCACTTGTTTATACATGGTTAAATGGTTAAACAGTTCTATTTCACCCCTAGATGGGACTCTAACAGGTATTACCACTCCAGGTCATAGTGGTCCTGAGAGTAATGGCAGTGAAGGGTTACTCCATACACACCAAAGCTCTAAGACTTAAGCTGCACCATCAGATGTAGTTTAGTGTCATATCCAGGACACTTGTTGGTGGGTGTACGGGTGTCTTACCCCGCTGCAGAGATGCAGTCAGCATATTGTACAGCCACAGCTAACTAGGTTGCCAAATACTTGTCTGTCAATTTGATAATCATATATATATATATATATGTATATATAAATTGTTGTGTCTGTCTTCTAAAAAAAACATTACCCTTAAGACATGTTTGCAGCCATGAACAAGATAAGTCATCTTAACAAGTTGTCAGTTTAGCGTTACAGACAAGATAACTTGTCTAAGACTGCATATTATTCTTTTCCAAGGTGACAACATCTTTTTGTGCAAACAAAGAATATTTTTTTTTATATCTATTATGGTTATATGACAACTAGCGAATGTTTCATACAGCTTTTTAAGTGTTGTTTCATGTTTTCTGATATTTCAGATTCATTTGAATTAAAACATTTCAATATTCATTGCAAGTCCATGTAATAACTGTTTCAGTGCAAATAGATTGAAGAAACACTTAATAATTAATACAAATGCTGATGATATATAGCCAACAGAAAAAAGGGTTGGGAGGACAGACAGGCATATGAAAAGGGTTTTTCTGAAAGAGGAGAGTTCTCTTACAGAAAAATAACTCAAGTTATCTTTCTTGGTTACATTGTTGCATACATATTGACGCAATGAATAAAGACGAGTGAAGAGTTCTTTAAAAAAATATACCTCTCACTTTATTTGAAAGGGTTTGTGTGTGAGAGGGAGTTGGAGACTGAACAGAACTGCAACATATTGACCCCCACTCTTATGGTGATCAGCGTTGTGTCTTTCTTGTTCTCCAGGGCTGCTCAACTGGAGGCCCAGGGGCCCACTCGGCTGGGTGCAGGCTTTCTCTACCGCATTTGGTCACCAACAGGTCTCCAAACTAACTGACTTCCTGTCTTCACCGAGTTATATAATAGTTCAGTCGCCCACTCAATATCTTTGGAATGACATGTTTGATTGTCATCAAGCGGAAATAACTGTCATGCAGTTCACAGGGCACTCTCTTCCAGTGCATCAGTCTATGACTGTAGCATGGGATTTTACCTTGTCCCATATTGTCAGCCAAGACCGCCTACGCGATTTCTTCCCATAACTGCCATCGGGATGTGTCACTTCCGCCATCTTTGGAATGGCATGTTTGGCCAGGTCGAAGGTCAATATACAACAACATGACATCATCAGTAACACTCATAATAAATATATGAACCCTTTTATATATTCTGTAGCATTTTGTTGATTTATAGTAAAATAAAACAATTTTAGAATGTACAGTGAAGTCTTTTTAATTTCAGCAATTTTTTATGACAAAAACCTAATATAGAAATTCAAAATACTAGTAAAGTTATCCGGTGTTACCAGGGATAAAATAATTACCCCAAAGCATATTTTATTAGGTAAAATTTTATACTACATTCTTTAGTAAAATTTTCTTCCTATTGATGTACTTTTTTTTTTAATGGTATGTCAACCCGTTGAGGGTTATTTTATGCCCACAAGTTCAGGAAGAGCCTTCATTACAAGTTCATATTTACTTTGTGGAAGTCCTTATGTTATTGTGACTAATGTGCTGGACTGTAACATTGTAGCGAGCTCAAACTCTATTCACGCTATTATATTCACTTTTGGACGAATACCCTTGGGAAAGGTATGAACCCCCTCATCCCTCTAGCTATCGGTTAAATGGTATCACTGCTGTTCTTCTACAAGGATGATTTTTCGCTGTAACCCATGAAAATTAATATAAGATTTGAGTGTCACTTTGCTTTCATCACCAAAATTGTGCTAAGATCAATCCACACTACATTTAAGAAGTATAACTGCCAAACGACTTCGTTTAGTCCTCAAGGCATACCACACTTTAAGGTGGGTGGTTGTTCTCCATCTGAGTGCCTGAATTTGCACTCTGAACATCCTGGCTCTTTACCCATGTACAAACCAATAATTGATATTGAGCATGTTTCCCGATTTCTTATAAATAACGACTTTGCATGACATGCAGCACAGACGCTTTGAATCAGGGGTGTGTGAATGTCGATCGTTAGAGAATGCTGATCATCACAGCCATTAAACAAAGAAATAAAATCAAATCATACATACATCTTTGTATGGTTGTTTCCTAAGAGATTTTTTTGTACATTGTCGAATCAAAATCAAATAAGTTTTAAACAGATCTATTTGACCCATAGATGGGACACTAATAGGTACTACCACTCCAGATCAAAGTTAACTTGGAAGTAATAGCAATGAAAAGGTTATCCACTCCAGATCTGGGGCTTCACGGTTGAATGCAGTTTAGTGTCATATCCTGGACACCATTTTTTCAAGGAGTTATATTCCTCTGCAAGGGATACAATTAACATATTCTGTGCACTGTCAACAGGGAAGAAAACTTTAGTAAGTAACAGTTAAAAGAATTGAAAAATTTTACTAAGATTTTAATTGGTTTGGTTTGGTTTAGTTTCTTTGTTTAATGGCATATCAACCTTTGTAGGTTATCTAATGCCAAAGCTGTTCTCCTTGAAGAACAGTAGTGGTACTATTTAACCTATAGTTGGGATGACAAGGGGGCTCATACCTTTCCCAAGTGTATTTGCCTGAAAGTGAACATAATAGTGCGACTGGAGTATGAACTCGCTTACTACGATTCCGCAATCCATCGCTTTAACCATTACACCATAAGGACACCCCCCAAAATTTTAATTACTTTTTCAAGTTTGCTTTTTGCAATACAGCATTTGGATATGAGGTTCTAAAAATAGACATACACAATTTTTTAATAGACTCTGAAGAAAGCTACACTTGATTGTGTTTAAAAGGCTATGTACAGCAATAAGATTGCAGGTTCCCAAACCCTTGATTTGGTTTTTAATAAAACATTTTTGTTATCTTTTCCTGTGTCTGTGACTCGTTACTTTTCTGAGAAAAACATTTTTGCAACATAATTACAAAACTTATCTGGCAAGAAATGTCTTGTTTTTTGTATACAATAGAAGGAAAATTAGTTGTATGATATTCCCTTGATTCTTAGCCAATAACTGAAATTTTCTATGTATTTTAAAGTATCTGTATTCTAGATCCAACTTTGCTTGGGGACAAGAAGGAATTTATTTACTTTACAACTAGGAAAACTATTCAATCAGATATCTCAACTAATTGGAGATTTTCTTTGAACCCTTTTGTTGCTGAATTTTCCAATTCTTGGTGGCCACAATTTATGCAAAGGTTACTTTAATTCCAAATTTCTGAATTGGACATTGGTTATAACTTGACATCATCTTTGTGGTTGGAGGAGAAAAAGACCAAAGAAATGAAACAAATGACTGAAAGTTACAATTATTTTGATGATGAAAGTAAGTATTATATTTCTGTATAATCTCAGATTGAATTATTCAGTAAATGAAGAAAAAAACTGAAACTTACTCTTTATCTGGATGGTGAATTTAAGTATTATATTTCTATATAATCTCAGATTTAATTATTCAGTAATAAAAAAAAGGAAACAAATGATTGAAACTTATTCTTATCTGGATGTATGTATTACATTTTTATTTTACCTTTCGTACATTAAAACAAGATTAACATAAATCTTCCTGGGTGGGCTATTCTTTTGTTTATTTAACAGATATAGACAAACAAATTGATAGAAATTTTGAATCTAAAAGGTTTCACCAATCATCATCATGTCGCACTATCAGCACAAATATCGCTGACCCCCTCTCGCCACTCATCCCTATCGTCCATTGCTTTCAGCAGATCCTCAGGGCTACATCCCGTATCGGCACAGAGCTGCAATATGTAGGTTCGAGCTGGTTGTCCTGCCTTTGCTCGTCCACAGGCGTACATCACTTATGAGCTCGTCCCTACTTCTCTAGCAGTGTCCCGCATGTCTGGTGCGTCTAATTTTGATAGTTTTCATGATGGGTGGTAGAGCACCCTACAAAGCAGCAGCTGTTTCACCAATAAATTCAATTATATTTTATATATAATATTCATAATTTTTAAATTAATTTTTTATTTGTAACCCAATGATCCATACAATTGTTCACTTCTATGAATCTATTAGAGTCTTACTTCCACTTCCACAATCATTTCTCGAACAAATGACATTTCTGCTTATTGTTTGATGATACTAATTCTTGTAATTAACTGGACATTGGCATGATGGTTAGAGTGTTCGCCAATGGCTCGGGAGACCTGGGTTCAATCCCAGGTTGAGTCATACCAAAGACTCAAAAAAATGGTACTTGATGCCTCTTTGCTTAACACTCAGCATTATAAGGTACAGATCAAGGGTAAAGTGGAGCAATCCTGGAAAAGGAGTATCACCATCCCTTATAACTTGGTGTAGTAGCTATCAAAAAGGGAGCCTTCGGGTCACCCATGACAACGGTCGCCAACTTTACTTTTACTTTATTTTTTGTTATTGTTGCTTTTTGACAATTTTGCAGAGGATAGGTAACGTGGAATTTTTGATCTTATAGACAGTCTCTGCAACTATTTTGGCCAAAAATAATGACATGTCACACCTTCAACAAACGATAAGGTCTCGGCAGCTAGCATAGATTTGACTACTATTTGGATCTTAGTTGATTTTCAAGTCAGCAGACAGGCTGTCATTTTTCCATCACCAAGAAAAACAATTTGTTCTCTTTGATTATTCTCATTGGGAAAATTAGCATAACTTGCATCAGATCATATTACAATCTTTAAATCTTTGAGATTTTGAAGTTTTGCAAATTGGATGGTATTAGGTGTATTTTCCACATGCCTCAATATTTTGTTTGCCTAATTTAGATAGCTAACTTTAGCATTTGTGATTGCTGAGCTCAACAGGCAAACAGATAAACCTATGTCAGGATGTGTCATCCCAGCAATCTAAGTCAGTTATCTAATAAGACATTTCGATTTAGCTTTCTTTTCAGCGGAAACAATATCATCTTCTTGAAGCTGATGATATATATCCATATTGATGATATATCTCCATATTGACACACTCAATTTATTATGTAATTCTTCTGATTGATACAAATTGAGAAATCATGTCTCTGATTAAGTTGAATGCCTATATACTCGTATGGCGATGAATGTTCATAACTTATTTCAAATGTATTTCCCATTTTTTTCCATTATACACAATTCAAAATGTTTAGTTTCACCCCACAACTGATCATCAACAATACAAACCAGAATATCTTCAAGACCAGAAATAGAATGCTAAAACAAAATACCTGGATCATATGCATTTATCCTTGCCCCAACTTTGATTATCTCTTCCTTAAGATGTAGAAACCAGACTCTAAGAGACTTTGCTAATCCAGTCTTTTTAAGTTTCCAAATTTTATTAGTTTTACAAGTGGTAGACTGAGATCAATATTTCTATCAATTGATTTTTCTTGTAGGAAAGCTGTTTTATAAATGATAAAATGAAGGACCTTTGAATTTAAAGCAATAAAGTACAAAGCAATTAAAACAGTTTCCTACATTCATGTGGGACTGTCCTAAAAACATTTGCTTCTAAAAATCCTTGCGTATACAGTCTAGCTTTTATTGATAACTTTCCGTCAATAAACTCGGGTGTTATAACTTATCTTACAGATATGCAATACTGTCCATTATCCTCAAATTCATCATAAACATTATTTTTCTTCTAAATCTTTAATTCTTTAAGTTGGCAGTAATTCGATTTGAAATATTTCTGTTATTTGCGTTTCTGTAATAGCATCAACTGAATAAAATGATTCTAGGTTATGGCATCATCTGATTGAGATGATTCTGGGTTAGAGTTGATCTTGATAATTGTTCTCTGCTCCTCAAAACCAAAATTCCTTGTTTCATTTGTAATATTACATTCATTTGCATATTTGTTTGAACATTTGCCAGATTTAGAAATCAGTTTTGCTGCCATGCAATCATTTTCTCTTAGCAATTTATATTGAACCTCCGTATTCTTTTTTAAAGAACTATTTTTATCCAAAGTACAAGCTGTCTTAGTTCTGTGTTTCGTAGGTCTTTCTCTGCTTTTTAGGACTATCAGTCTTGGAATTTTAAACTTGTATGGTTTGGTTTAGTTTGGCTTTATGGCATATCAACCATAGTAGGTTATTTAATGTCAAATCCTCTTCATACATATATATTAAATATATATTAAATATATAGTATTTTGTTTGGTTGGGTTTTATGGCATATCAACCATTGTAGGTTATTTAATGCCAAATCCTCTTTATACATATATATTAAATATATAGTATTTTGTTTGGTTGTGTTTTATGGCATATCAACCATTGTAGGTTATTTAATGCCAATGCCTCTTTATACATATATATTAAATATATATGATTTGGTTGGGTTTGGTTTTATGGCATATCAACCACTGTAGGTTATTTAATGCCAAATCCTCTTTATACATATATATTAAATATATAGGATTTGGTTAGGATGGATTTTATGGCATATCAACCATTGTAGGTTATTTAATGCCAAATCCTCTTCATACATATATATTAAATATATATGATTTGGTTTGATTGGTTTTTATGGCATATCAACCATTGTAGGTTATTTAATGCCAAATCCTCTTTATAAATATATATTAAATATATATGATTTGGTTTGGTAGGGTTTTATGGCATATCAACCATTGTAGATAATCTAATGCCAAACCCTCTTTATACATATATATTGAATATATATGATTTGCTTTGGTTGGGTTTTATGGCATATCAACCATTGTAGGTTATTTAATGCCAAATCCATTTTTATACATATAACCAGTTCTATTTGGCATGATGGTTAGAGTGTTCGCCAATGGCCTGGGAGATCTGGGTTCAATCCCAGGTTCAGTCATACCAAAGACTCAAAAATAGTACTTGATGCCTCCTTGCTTAACACTCAGCATTTTGTTGCACCATTAGCAAAGATATCCCTGACCCTTTCTTGTCATCCTTCTCTAACGTCCATTGCTTCTGGCAGATCTTCAGGGCTTCATCCCGCCACGGCACAGAGCTGCTGTATGTAGGTTTGAGCTGGTTATCCTGCCTTTGCTCGTCCATGTGAAGAGGTCCACAGGAGTACATCACTTATGAGTTCTTCTCCCGCAGTGTTCTGCATGTCTGGTTTGTCTAACTTGGATAGTTTTCCTGATGGATGATAAGTGGCCATACAGCTGCTACTTTGAGGGGTGCTGCCTCCATGACTTGTTCAATAGTGCTCGCAGCATTCTTGTGTAGTTGCTGTCCTTACAGCAGGATCGACACGACTGCTGCTTGGAAAAAAAGTGCATTTCATTTTATCAGTCAGGTCTGCCTTCCATATGACTGATAGCCTACCGATAGTTGTTCATACCTTTGCTAGTCATGTGTTGATGTCGGTCTTGGTTGATGAGACACTGCTTCCTAGATAGGTGAAAAATATTTTCTTTATAATTTTTTTCAGCTCTCTTTGCACCATAGACCGAGATGAGAACTTAGTAGCATGATATATTAAGTAAAGTAAATGGACACTCTTAAATTTCTTCCAATCCACATTCAATAAAAGTCGTTGCCATTGGCAAATGCTAGAGGTTTGTGGTAATCTTTATAGTCGTGAAAGTCCTGTAATAATTTCCTGATTGCAAATTGAAGCTCCAAATGCTCTCAACAGACATATTTCATCAAGCTTAATAGCTTTTTGGGGCCAGATGAACAAATTGATAATGCATTTTGAGAGCCTTTTGTTCAGCAGTTAACAAAGGGATATTTCTTAGCTTCATCCAGCATTTATTGTTATTCACTATCCGAGCATAGTGGTCAGACTGTGTTATGCATAGATTGATCTTTTGCTCCAGTTTTTAAGCTGTATCTTAGTTTAAGAATAATAACTTTTGATCTTTATAACCTGTTTAGATATCAACAATAGTATATCGTTACCTACAATATTTCCGTCAATCCTGACTTTAACTGTCGCAATCATAACTGGAATACAAGTGGATTATAAAGAAGAAAAATGTTTAACATCTCAAAATTTGATGACCTGTTTGTTTGCATATTGCCTCTTTTTTTATTGTCATCATTCAATGAATCCTAGTAAAACTTAAACCATAGTTCACCACACACTTCTCCACTAGCGCCATGACCCTGTTGGCTGGGGCTGTAGAATGTGTAGACTGCATCTCTGCAGAGGAGTAAGATCACTCTCCCTAATGAGCGTCCTGGATATGACACTAAACTGCATCTTATAGTGAGGCTTCAGTGCTGGGACGTTGAGGAATGTGGAATACCACTTCATTGCCATTACTCCCAGGTCTACTCAGATCCTGGAGTGGTAGTACCTGTTAGGGTACCACTTGTGGGTCAAATAGAACTGTTTAACCATTTAACTGTGTGCAAACAAATAGGTGAAGTAAAACTGAATTTTGTTACATAGCAATACGATTTAACTGTGTTCAAATGAATAATTGATACTAAACATAATTATTTATATTAGATAGGAATACTTGAAACCATCTAACTGTGAGTTAATAAAAGAGCTCTGACTTGTTTAAAATGTTACCTACAAACTATTCATTTACAAATATTTTTATCATATATATGTATAAACAGGATTTGTCATTATATAACCTACATGGATTGATATGCAATAAAACCTACATGGGTTGATATGCTATAAAACCTATATGGATTGATATACTATAAAACCTACATGGGTTGATATGCGATAAAACCCAACCAAAATAACTACCACCACAATTTATTGACTCTATAAATTTATTGACTTGTTATAAAATGGATTACCACAAATCCATTGGGATAGGCTTATGTGGAGGAAGGTACCTTCTTCATATTTTTGTTGGAGTTTATTCTGTTCTTTAAATTCTGTATCAGTTAACTCAATGGTTGATGCTCTCATGTTTGTTATACCTAGACGGGTTTCTAAATTGATAAAGGGGATTTCCACCTGTTTTATGCTGAATTTTAAGTCTAGCACAACCATGTATAATTGTCATTGATATCTTCGATTACTAGAAGGTCTATTATGGTACTGAGCATGTCTAAAACTTGAGTAGCTACAGCTATAGAAGATATCTGATTCTTCAACTTGAATGTTGTCTTTAACTTTTATTCGGGGATGTGAAGAGTCTTCCAATTCTTGAATCTTTTTCAGCCATAATTTCAGCTTGTCATAAGAGAGTTCAGTAACTGTAGCTCTTTTTGGTTGTGCGGAAGATTTGCTAATTTCAATAAGCGAAATCCAAGGACGTCCTCAGACATTAACTTACCGTACGACTTGGCCTTATTGCAATGTTTATCAAATTCATTACAATAATCAGTTATTGGAAGTTCCTTTGGCCATTTATAATTCTCAAATTCCTCAAGAACTTCGAAAGCCAATTGAGTTTTATTCCTTAAACACAATTTATCTAGGACTTACGTTATTCCCCCCTTCGTCATGGTGAATGTTTTCTATTCCCAACTGTAAGACAGTATCCTCTGTGTCTTCATTTAGAGTAAGGGCTATTGCTGGTCGTCGTGTTGTTTATCTCTAAATTAGTGAAACTCCGCCAAACTTCTAATTTGCTTTTCCATTTTTCGTAATTATCTTCTAGAAAATTGGTGGGGACTTATTCAGGTTAGCGGAAGCCATGGTACAAAATTTGTTTCTTTTCTTCAAGCAGTTCAATTAAATACAGTAAAAGAGACACAACATGCAAATTAAATTACTTCTTAGTTCAAAGGTAGTGTGGAATAAATCGGTAATAGCTCCATTCAGTTAACCATGGAAACAACAGTAATACATTTCATTCAAAAGAATCACAGCAAAATGTTCGAAACAAAACAGTAAGAATTGCCTGATAATCGAAAAGATGGAACTCAGAGCATATGAATTTAAATTGGATTGAACAACTCACTATTCTTTTCATTCAACTTTCTACATAAAGATTCAGTTTTCAGTAATCTTTTCATTCCACCAACTTTCTACTTAAAGATTCAGTTTTCAGTAATCTTTTCATTCCACCAACTTGCTACGTAAAGATTCAGTTTTCAGTAATCTTTTCATTCCACCAACTTGCTACGTAAAGATTCAGTTTTCAGTAATCTTTTCATTCCACCATCTTTCTACATAAAGATTCAGTTTTCAGTAATCTTTTCATTCCACCGACTTTCTACGTAAAGATTCAGTTTTCAGTAATCTTTTCATTCCACCAACTTTCTACATAAAGATTCAGTTTTCAGTAATCTTTTCATTCCACCAACTTTCTACATAAAGATTCAGTTTTCAGTAATCTTTTCATTCCACCAACTTGCTACGTAAAGATTCAGTTTTCAGTAATCTTTTCATTCCACCAACTTTCTACTTAAAGATTCAGTTTTCAGTAATCTTTTCATTCCACCATCTTTCTACATAAAGATTCAGTTTTCAGTAATCTTTTCATTTCACCAACTTGCTACGTAAAGATTCAGTTTTCAGTAATCTTTTCATTCCATCAACTTTCTACGTAAAGATTCAGTTTTCAGTAATCTTTTCATTCCACCAACTTTCTACTTAAAGATTCAGTTTTCATTAATCTTTTCATTCCACCATCTTTCTACATAAAGATTCAGTTTTCAGTAATCTTTTCATTCCACCAACTTGCTACGTAAAGATTTAGTTTTCAGTAATCTTTTCATTCCACCAACTTTCTACTTAAAGATTCAGTTTTCAGTAATCTTTTCATTTCACCATCTTTCTACATAAAGATTCAGTTTTCAGTAATCTTTTCATTTCACCAACTTTCTACGTAAAGATTTAGTTTTCAGTAATCTTTTCATTCCACCAACTTTCTACGTAAAGATTCAGTTTTCAGTAATCTTTTCATTCCACCAACTTTCTACATAAAGATTCAGTTTTCAGTAATCTTTTCATTCCACCATCTTTCTACATAAAGATTCAGTTTTCAGTAATCTTTTCATTCCACCAACTTGCTACGTAAAGATTTAGTTTTCAGTAATCTTTTCATTCCACCAACTTTCTACTTAAAGATTCAGTTTTCAGTAATCTTTTCATTCCACCATCTTTCTACATAAAGATTCAGTTTTCAGTAATCTTTTCATTCCACCAACTTTCTACGTAAAGATTCAGTTTTCAGTAATCTTTTCATTCCACCAACTTTCTACGTAAAGATTTAGTTTAGAGTGTAGGGAATAAATAATAATAAAAAAATATATAGGATTTACACTTCTGTATTTTAAAATGGCCATGATTCCACTTGTTACCAAAACAATGATGGCGGACTTCGGTAAACTAATCAGTCTCAGGAACCTATTGGTCAGGAAAGTCACGTGGTTAGTGCTCACAACTACTTCCACAACTACTATTTTGTCCCGCGCACTTTTAGCCGACTGCATGACAAGGATTACCTGTATATACTCTCGTCTTCCAAGAAATCACTCTCTCCATTTTGACTTTCAGAGTCAACACACACTCTCTCTCTCTTACATTTTGACTTCCAGCAGTCAACCCCATGAAAATGTATATATTCTGCAACCTTTTTCTTTCTTGTCCTGCCTTTTCGGTTAGACTTGCTTCAGAAATTTCGTCAAACCCTGAAAGAGACAAACAACCAACATGGGAGAAGACACATGCCTTCTAGCACACATTGCTCTATTTCTATATATCATTACCTTACATGAAATACTTTGTCCACACACACATTTTATAGTCTACAGGACACTTTCAATATTTAGTCTTTTTCCATAATATCCTTGTTAGCACATGTATACACACACGCAGAGGAATATTCAACACACTCATGTTAGTTACACACACACACACGCACACACAGAGGAATAGTCAACACTCGTATTAGTTGCATACATACACGCACAGAGGAATATTCAACAGACTCATGTTAGTTAGTTACACACACACACGCACACACACACACAGAGGAATAGTCAACAGACTATATTAGAATATTTGTAACGTTTCATTTTTCATGTATTTGTTGATATATAAATTCAATTTTGTTTGTACTGCTTTGTTTTAAATGTTCTTTTGTGCATGTCGTTTCCCATCTTTACTTCATTTGCCTTTTCAAATATAGACCAACATAATTGGTAGGGGACCAAACATATTCATCAAACAACAGTACTCCACAAGAGCAACTCACTAATCTTTTCATTCTACCAACTTTCTAAGTAAAGATTTTCTGCGGCTGCTACAAACTATACTCAAATTACCAATTGTTAAATATGCCTTTGTGTTCACCTTCAATGACCACCTCCATCATCCATGTTCCTAGGTGAATAAGTACACTCATGGTCACCCACACATTTCATGGGCAGTAAGTCGTTAACCTTAACAGCTAAATGTAAATATTACATTTCTATATAATTTCGAATTATTTATTTAGTGGAAAAAAAAGAAGAAAATAACTGAAACTTTTTCTTATTTGGATTATGAATTGAAGCATTAAATCAACATTTCTAAATAATTTATGATTTAATTATTCAGTAAATAAAGCACAAGATTGAAACGTACTCTTATCTGGTTTGCGAATGTAAGTATTACTTATCTAAGCTTCTGTACATTAAAACAAAATCAACAGAAATTTTCATGGGTGGGTTATTCCGGACAATTAACCAAAAGTTGTTAATTAAGAATTTTTGAATCAGCATAAAATTCTATGATAATGTAACGGTTATGAATTTTGGTGAGAATAATAAAAAGAACATTTTTTTGAATAAAATCTGTAAATCTCTTGAGCTGTTATTTTTTTTTTTATGATGTCTTTTTCTGACAATTAGTGTCGGCAAAATGATGCAATTTCTCAAAAAGAAGTATGGAAGACAGATGGACCAAAATTGCCTTTCTTCATTCTTAAAATCCAGACCTAGTTTAAAACCGGCTCATTGGCCAGAGTGTTCACTAATGGTCTAAGAGACCTGGGTTCAATCCCAGGTCGAGTCATACCAAAGACTTAAAAAAATACTAGATACTTCCTTGCTTGGCACTCAGCAATATAAGGTACGTATCAAGGGTAAAGTAGAGCAATCCAGGGAAAGGAGTAGCACCCTCCTCTACACCTTGGTGTAGTAGCTACTGAAATGGAAGCCTTCAGGTAACCCTCGACTTAATTTACTTTCGCTTTCAGCAAGGGAGACAGTTTAGCTTCATATCCAGGACACCCTTATTTTTAGTTAAGTTACGTTTTATGGCATATCAACCATTGTAGGTCATTTAATGCCAAATCCACTTTATACATATATATTAAATATATATGATTTGGTCTGGTTGGGTTTTAAGGCATATCAACCCGTGTAGGTTATTTAATACCAAATCCTCTTAATACATATATATTAAATATGCATAGTTTGGTTTTATGGCATATCTACCATTGTGGGTTATTCAATGCCAAAACTTCTTTATATATATATATATATATATATATATATCTCAAATATATATGATTTAGTTTGGTTTTATGGCATATCCACCATTGTGGGTTATTCAATGCCAAAACTTCTTTATATATATATATATCTCAAATATATATGATTTAGTTTGGTTTCATGGCATATCAACCATTGTAGGTTATTTAATGCCAAATCCTTTTTATACGTTTATTAAATATGATCTCTAAGCACATTTTATATATAAAATTTTTAAACAAGTCTGAGCTCATTTTTTTTGCACACAGTTAAATGATTTCCCTTAATTTCAAACAATTTGCTTTTAGCACAAGTACACAGTTTTTGTTTAGATGTAGTCATTTGTTTAAATACAGTTTTTATTTACACACAAATAAAATGTAAAAACAGTTCTATTTCAAGCAATGCAAGTTAGCGTAAGTACACAGTTTAAATGTCAAACAGTTCTATTTGACCCATAGATCGGCCTTATCAGGTGCTACCACTCTGAGGCAGAGTGGATCTAGGAGCAATGGCAATGAAGGGATACTTTGCATTCCCCAAAGCTCCAGCATTAATGGAATCTGACCATCAGATTGTTTAGTGTTATATCCAGGACACTTGTTGTTGGTGGTGGGGGGTCTTATTCCTCTGCAGAGACGCAGTTGGTGTATTCTGCAGCAACAGGCAATTGGGTCACCTTGTTTTTGGCAGGGAGATGAATCTTATACTTCTGCAGGAGATGCACTGTTAACATGCTGTAGAGTGCCTTGGGTGGTGTAATGGTTAACAAGCTACATTAGCAAACTCAGTAAGTGCCCCATTCATAAGGCCTTGTGCCACATTTAAGTAGAATACTTGGTAAATTACCACTAATGTATGCAGTCTTACATCTGCAAAACAGAGTGAGAATTATGCCTATGTGCATTTATAATGCCTGTCCCGTTGGTAGGGGTCAGAATATGTTGACTATATTACCTGTAAATGGGTAAGGCTCCCCCCCCCAAAAGAATGTCTTGATATAAAACCGAATCTGGTGGTGAGGCTTCACTTCCGGAGTTCTTAAGTGTGTGGAATCACACTTTGGTAGCTATTACTCCCAAGTCCACTCTGACCTAGGATGGTAATATCTGTAAGGGTCCATTTAGGGGTCAAATAGATTTGTGATAAAAAAATGATTATTATTAAAGACAAATAGTAACATAAGTAAGTAAAGTTGTCTCCCTTAGTCGAGGGCGACCAGAAGGCTCCCTTTTCAATAGCTACTACACCTCGGTGTAGGGAAGGGCGTTACTCCTTTCCTTGGATTGCTCCACTTTACCCTCGATACATACCTTATATTGCTGAGTGCTAAGCGAGAAAGTATCAAGTACCATTTTTAAAGTCTTTGGTATGATGTGACCTGGGATTGAACCCAGGTCTCCCGGACCATTGGCAAATACTCTACCTACTAACGGTACAATTGTGTATAAATTATTAGTATTAGATAGGAATATTTGAAACCATATAACCGTATGGAAAGTGTATTGGTTTGTTGTGTTTTTTGTCGGTTATTTAATGTCAAGTCCTGTTTATACTTTTTGTAAATGAAAAGTTTGTAGGTAACTTTATTTTTAAATAAGTTGAAGCTCATTTGTTTGCACATAGTTGAATGGTTCCAAGTATTCCTATTTAACACTAGTAATTCTGAGTTTTGTTTTATGGCATATCAACCTCTGTGGGTTATTTAATGCCAGATGGGTTAGATTGGTTTTGTCTTTTGTGTATGTTTTAGTGTTTAAGGTATAAAATTTTTCAAATATGTTTTATTATATACAATGGTTGATATGCCATAAAACAAAACTAATCAGGATACCCCATTTTTATCAGAGAGAGTCTTAATCCTCTTCAGGAGATACATCATCATCAAGATAGGCTGACTGCAGATTTCCATGATCCTCTCGCACCATCCATCCCTATCTCTCCTGGTAAGTCCTCTAGAACTCATCCAGTGTCTGCACAGTGCTGATTAATGTAAGTTTTTGTTGATCTGCGAACACTAGTGTATCCATGGGTAGGAGTCTATAGATAAATGTCACTTATGAGTTTGTCCTTCTCCAGCAGTCTTGCTCATATTAATTGGATGGTTCGTGAGATGAGAGGTAAGTGGCTACATAACTGCTGTTTTGAGTCTGAAAATTTGCTTAATGGCATATCAACCTCTATGGATAATCTGATGCCAGAAGAGTTAGATAGGTTTTGTCTTTTGTGTATGTTTTAGGGTTTAAGGTATGGGATTTTCAATATGTTTTATTATATTAGGTTAGATTTTGATGAAGAGGTTGGTTTCTTTTAGAAAGCTCAAGATTTCCTCAGGTTTGGTGTTTTTGAAGACATCCTTTAAGTTGCTCGTCTGGTCATATTTGGGGCAAGTTTATCTAAACCTGTCACAGTTTGAGAATATGTGAGATGTATTTTGTATATTGAGCATATCGGAGAGGAGGTCTTCCTTTTTCGGAGGTGAACGTGCGTAATGTGGGTGTTTTCAAAGTAAAGTCTGGAGAGTATCACTACTTCTTTTCTATTTTTTTTGTAGCCTGCCAGCCGCTCACCCAAGGTATCTTGTATACAGTAGAGCTTGATTTGTGTTTGATCATCGCAAGATTTTTATCATTTTTTAAGAATGAATTTGTAAATGATTGGTTATAGGTCAATGTATGGAATTTTTGTATTGTATGTCTGCCAGGAGTGCTTTTTTGCAGCTTTGTTGACATTTTCATTTCCACATATACCAATGTGGCTTGGTATCCAGGTGAGAATGATTCTATTATATATAGAAAAGTGCTCATTTTGTTTAGGAGTCTTGTGATGAGAAGAGTTGATGGTTTTTTTTTGTTCTTTAGAGCTTGAAGGACTGATTTGGAGGCTGAATGGATGATAAATTGAGAGGGTTATTGGTTAGCTATAACATTCATGGCTTTGTTAATAGTGGTGACTTCTGCAATATAGATTGATGATTCGTTCAGTTGACATTTTAGCAGTTCTTGGTTTTAGAGGATAGCAGCACAACCAACTTTCATTCTCTTTTTGGATCCATCTGTATAGATGTGGTAGTTGTCTGGGATGAGGAGGAATTTCTCTTGAAAAGTGATGGGGGTATATTTTCATTTTGGATAATTTGGTAAGTTTTAGTTATACTATTGGTTGATTTCTAGTCCATGCTGCTGTTTTTGGGAGAATGGTATTATTATTTTGGGATTGATTTTGATTTCATTTAGGAGTGTTTGAATTCTTAGATTAAAAGGTTTGATAGCTTTTGCTTTATTTTCAAAAAAAGTTTTTATGTCTTATTTCCATGATACAATTATAGGCAGGGTTTGGAGGGCATGAAATGAGTTTAGTATAGTATTGGAGTGTAAGTTTATATCTTCTCAAGGAAAGTGGGGCTTCATTGGCTTCTATGTAAAAGTTTTCAATTTGAAAGGTAGTGAAGGCTCCTCGGGGGAATACAGAGTCCCTGGTGGTGGGTGGTTTTATGTTCTGGGAGGTAGGATTTTCTAACTGCTCTGTATATGAAGCAGCTGTAATCAAGTTTTGATCATACTAGACATCTGTTTAGTTTGATTGAGTTTTTTTGTGAGCACCACAGTATGTGTGGGCTACGTTTCTCAAAAGTTGGACAGTTTGATTGTATTTGATCTTCAGTTGTTTGATATGAGGAATAAAGGATAGTTTTGGATCAAGAGTAATGCCTAAGAAGTTATATTGCTGGGTTATGGTTATTTCAGAGCCATTTAATGTTAGGGTGGATTGATTATGCATTTTGTGGATTTGGCAGAAGTGCATATATTTGGTTTTGTTATTAGAGATTTTAAAATCATTTTTCATGGTGCATCTTAATATCTTGTTGATGCATTGTTGTATTTTTCTTTCTATGGTGGCCATATTTTTGGAGCTATAACAAATGAGAAAGTCGTTGACATATAATGATCCATTGATTTTTGGGAGAAGGTAGGTTATTATTTTATCTATTTTAATCAGGAATAAAATCACAGATAGAATGCTAAGCTGAGCTACAGCTATTTCTTGTTGTTTTAGAGCAGAGAGTGTATTGTTTATTAGTGTTTGGAAGGTTTGGTCTTTTAGGAAGTGTTTTATGAAAATGGGGAGTCTGCTTTGTAGGCCAAGATCTTTGAGTATGCCATATGGCCATGATGTCATAAGCTTTTTTCAGGTCAAAAAGGACTGCAAACCAGATGTTCCTATTTGATGAATGCTTCCCTGATTGGAGTTTTTTTATATATATATATTTACCCAACTCCTCCGCTCGGGCAGGATATGACACAAGGTCAATTTTTAAGCGGAGTTTAACAGTTTTGAATTCAGTTTTCCTTCTCCTAGACTAGTTACCTTACCAAGGCTGAAGAACCTAGTCTGCCCTACTATTTACCCATAGCTGGAGCGAGAATAATTGGATTCATACCTTTCCCAAGGGTATTAGTGCTATGTAAAATGCAATTAGCCTGGTCCAGGATTTGAACTCGTGTCACTGTGTCCATTTCCTACGACAATTGGAGTTTTTTATACGGACTTTTTGGTTTTTGGTACATCTTTAGGTTCTTAAGCCTGTTTGTAGTTTTGAGAGGTAGTTGTTTGATTCAAGTAAAGTTTAAATTGATTATTCTCTCATAAGTTTTGCAAGTGAAAGTTATAGGTCGATTACTGGAACAGTCAGTAGGATCTTCATAATCAGAACCCGCCTTGACCCATTCTTAAATACATTTTCTGCCATAGACCTAACACTCAGTGACCCATCAATTTTCATAGACTATAACTGGAGAGTATACAAAGACCCTTGTGCCAGTAACCACAACCCAATAATAAGGGAAAAGTCTACAATAAAACTCGGAACCACAAACAAAACCCACACAATGGAATTTTAAAAAAGCACACTAGCAATCCTACAAAAAAACTATACTTTATCACATTAATCCCAGAAGAGCAAATACAAATAAAAAAGAACCCAGCATGATTGACCCTACAGCCATTGCCATCTAATTCAGATTTTTATAAAACTCTAAAAGAGGGATGACATGACGAGCCAATTGATTGGATCAGGCCTCTCTACCCACCCACTCATCTAGCCCAGTAAGGGCCAAAGTGGGGTGTTGCAAGTTATGTGACCTCTTTGGTTACCAGGTCATGGACTGCTCAGACACCAGGATCCTGTTCTCAAGCATTATGGGCCAACAGGTAGCTTCATGGGAGGAGGTTTACCCCTCCACTGAGGTGCAGTCAGTATATTTTACAGCCCCAGCTGACGGGGTGGCAGTTATTGTGTGTGCATGTGTATGCAGATGTATATATATATATATATATATATATATACGTACACATTTTTGATTGGTACTAAGCTAATTTTATGTAATTTGATTTTGTATTCTATTCATTACATATTCTGATATATCATGAAATTTATGCAGTTTATGTGTACACAAATATATATATATATATATGCACACACATGCAAGCATGCACAAACCTATCTATATAGACATAGTTTTACATATATAACACTTAAATGTCTCTGTAGACATATATATATATATATATATATAAACATTCAGAATCAAATATATATATATGATGTTAAATGTGTATGGATGTGTGGAAGAGAGTGTATAGTTTTTTTTCCGCAATAATGAGTTTGAGAAAAGACAACTCATTGTTTGACAATGGAAATTTTGCTTTGGACGAAATCAAAGAATTTTTGTTCAATGTAAAAAAAAGGGAAAAAGAAAAATATTTTTTCTTTATCTGCCATTTTTGATTTTCTTTTTGATTATTTTTTTATTCATCTTATTGTTTTGCATGTAAATTTCATCATTGATTATTCCCTTCTTGCCCTAGCATCATCATCATCATCATCATCATCATCAGTTCTTCTCTCTCTTCATCCCTTCTCTCTCTACAATCATCATCATCAATTATTCCCTTCTCTCTCAACAATCATCATCATCATCAATTATTCCCTTCTCTCTCATCATCCCTTCTCTCTCTACAATCATCATCATCAATTATTCTCCCCTCTCTCTTCATCCCTTCTCTCTCTAGCATCATTATCAATTATCATTATCATCTAATGTCTTTTACTCATTTGATAATTATTATCTGTACATTGCTATACAATCACCAAAATACCTCTTTTCTTCTTGTCAGCATCATCAACCTAATAAAACCCTTGTTGCTAAACACCTCCACTCCACCTTCCTGATCTAAAAAGGAGACAATAATTCCTGCTTTCTGCAGAAATTCTGATTAAAGCAATTAGCTTAAGCAGTCTTATTGAACACATTTTTTTTGGCAATTCTCACTGATTAATTACTTGTTCTGATTTCTTTTCAGATTTCTGGATTCTTTTAATTTTTTTCCCATTCATTTTTGCTTTGGTTTTAATTTCAATAATTCCACATGATTCTAAATGTTTTTGCTGTTTACATTATTCTTGTGAGCAAATCCCAATGCACAGAAATGCGATATAATCAGCGCAGAAAAATAATGGCTTCCATACTTTTTTGGAGATGGATGCTTGTACTTAAAACTGTGTTAAAATATGAGGTCTGCCAAGAAAGTAATAAGACTGATTTTTATTTTTTGTTTTTCAGGTTGGTAACCTTGATTAGAGGCACTTGAGGTTTGGAGATCGGTTAAAGAACTCAAGAGACTTGTCACAACTAGTGTGAAAACATGCAGTCTACAGTATTTCAGAGCAACTGGGTGGAAAAGGTGATCAACAGGGAACTGTTCAAATGAGTAAATTTTGACCAGACAAACTAATGGTATATGTAGAGATAAGAATGTGTTTTAGAAAATGAGAGACATAAAATTTTCTTGGATGTTTAGATAAAAACACTTTGCTCAATTCGGGTCAGAAAACTAGATTTTTTCATAGTTAACAAGAAAACAAAAAGAACTTGCTATCAGCGAGTGGGCATCACTTTTTCAGCAGAAAACAGAGTGAAATTAAAAAAAAAAGAGAAAAATATGATAAATACAGGGACCTTACCAGAGAACAGAAATAGTTTGGAAGGTAATACAGGTACAAATCAGGATTGGATCTCTTGGAACAATCCAGAGGAATCTGAAAAATAGACCGAAGGAACAGGAAATCCTAAAAAGGATTGAGGCCATCCCCAAAACTACTGCTGTTGAGTGGGCTAGAATACTCAGAAGAGTCCTGGTGAATAGCTTTGTGAAGGTTACCAATTACTAAAGATATGAAACATTGCAACGAGTAAAATAATAATGCTTTATATTTTAAGTTAAAAGGGTTTTTGAGATTCCTGGTTACAGCTTTCTCTTCACATCCATCTGGCAGCTTCTTTTGTATTTTGTTTGAACAAATTCATTTCATATTCCTGTAATCACTGAATTAGATTAACCAGAGTCAGCACATCTTTTGATAAACAATGACTGAATCAAATTTTAGAATCCAAGTTGCCAATCAAATTTTAGAATCCAAGTTGCCAATCAAATTTTAGAATCCAAGTTGCCATTCAAATTTTAGAATTCAAGTAGCCAATCAAATTTTAGAATCCAAGTTGCCAATCAAATTTTAGAATCCAAGTTGCCAATCAAATTTTAGAATCCAAGTTGCCAATCAAATTTTAGAATCCAAGTTGCCAATCAAATTTTAGAATCCAAGTTACCATTCAAATTTTAGAATTCAAGTAGCCAATCAAATTTTAGAATCCAAGTTGCCAATCAAATTTTAGAATCCAAGTTGCCAATCAAATTTTAGAATCCAAGTTGCCAATCAAATTTTAGAATCCAAGTTGCCAATCAAATTTTAGAATCCAAGTAGCCAATCAAATTTTAGAATCCAAGTTGCCAATCAAATTTTAGAATCCAAGTTGCCATTCAAATTTTAGAATCCAAGTTGCCAATCAAATTTTAAAATCCAAGTTGCCAAGCAAATTTTAGAATCCAAGTTGGCAATCAAATTTTAGAATCCAAGTAGCCAATCAAATTTTAGAATCCAAGTAGCCAATCAAATTTTAGAATCCAAGTTGCCAATCAAATTTTAGAATCCAAGTAGCCAATCAAATTTTAGAATCCAAGTTGCCAATCAAATTTTAGAATCCAAGTTGCCAATCAAATTTTAGAATCCAAGTTGCCAATCAAATTTTAGAATCCAAGTAGCCAATCAAATTTTAGAATCCAAGTTGCCAATCAAATTTTAGAATCCAAGTTGCCAATCAAATTTTAGAATCCAAGTAGCCAATCAAATTTTAGAATCCAAGTTGCCATTCAAATTTTAGAATCCAAGTTGCCAATCAAATTTTAAAATCCAAGTTGCCAAGCAAATTTTAGAATCCAAGTAGCCAATAAAAGCATGTATAACTCATGTTAATATTACTTATTCTTTTCTAGGTTGAGGTAACCTCCAATCGCTTTTGTCTACTTTAATAAGAGTTTTTATACCCTAGTAAACATGTGGGTAGAGTGTTCGCCGATATCCCAGGTCACATCATACCAAAAACTTTAAAAATGGTACTTGATACCTCCTTGCTTAATACTCGGCATTATAAGGTATGTATCAAGGGTAAAGTGGAGCAATCAAGGGAAAGGAGTAGCGCCCTCCCCTACACTTCGGTGTAGAAACTATTGAAAAGGGAGCCTTCTGGTCACTTTCTACTACGGTCGCCAACAACTTTTGGGAGTTGGCTTGTTGGTCTAGGGGTATGGGGTAAACATTGAAACACCTTCTCATTTCAGATTTGATTTTCTCCAATGTAGGATAACATTCCTTGTTTGTCAAAGAGTTCAACTAATGGCCATATAGTTTCAACAGTATAGAAGAAAAGTGTGTGAAAGAAAAAGTCTTTTCCTACATATGACAATGCCTTGAACAACCAGACCCAAGTCCACTAGGATACAGAGGCTTTTCACTTCCTACAAGTTTGTGTTGCATTGAACATGACAGCAGAGAACATGTAAGTCTTAACACAGAACTTTTAATTCTCTTATATGTACATATGCTAAAGAATTTTACAACCTGCATTAAGAACTTTTCAACATTTAAGACATTTCTCCTCATACACACTTTATGTACAACATTGTATTACATGTCATTCTTGTTTTCATTTTATTAACTTTAAACTGCGTCTGATGGTGAGGCTCCAATCTTAAAGTTTGGGGAATGTGGAGTACCCGTTCATTACCATTACTCCCATGTCCACTCTGACCCAGAGTTATAGTACTTGTTAAAATCTCATCTATGGGTCAAACAGAATTGTTCAATCCTTTACTAGGGACTATCATTAAAACTAAGTAGGATTATTAGTGTTAAATAGCAATACCTGAAACCATTTAACTATGTGCAAATAATAAATAGCAATACTTGAAATGATTTAACTGTGCACAAACAAATAAGTTCTGAATTGTTTAAAATAATGTTTGCAACAAACTATTAGTTTACAAATCATAATGTCCTGGCTATGAAACTAAACTGCATCTGATGGTGAGACTCCAGTTCTGGAGCTCATTTGTTTGCACACAGTTAAATGGAGTATTGCTATTCAACCATAATAATTCTATTTAACATTGTTCATTCCTTTTGCACACTTAAATGGTTCCAAGTATTGCTATGAAATACTAATAATTCAATTTAACATCAGTTATTTGTTTGCACACAGTTAAATGGTTTCAAGTATAGAAAATGATTAAATAATTCTATTTGAACCCTACATTTGACCCTAATAGGTACTACCACTCAGGTCAGAGTGAACCTGAGAGTAATGGCCATAAAGATGCACTCCACATCACCCAAAGCTTAAAAACTGAAGCCTCACCATCAGATACAGTTGTCACATAGCTACAATTAACTCCATATGCGAAATAGACATAGCATGTTGGTAACATATATACATAACGTAGAACACAGGAATCTCGAAATTCGAAAACACGTAATGACTTCTTGTTCAGGTACGAAACCTTTTTATTAACTTTAAGTTAAAGGTTTCGACATAAGGGGGAGAGACACAATCTCGCTATGCTGTCTTATTCATTTGGCCCCTACCTTGTGCGGCACCCATGGCGCGCAAATTCGCCTTGCTGCTGCAAGCCCAAAAGTCGACCGTCTCCATTTGGCATCAAGTTTCAACTCTCTTCACTTTCTTCAAATTCACAAAATCCTCCACTTGCTTCCGGTGCGTGACGTCACCCTCACTTTGTCACCCGTTTCATCATCTCAGGCTATTGTGACATCTCTGAGTGACATGTTCGCTCTGTGTGCATGCACACATTACCACCTGCATCAAGGTTGCACCTAACTAACCCATGTGCTGAGCCGAAAGGTTCTCAGCCTAACTAAACCCAAAGGCATGAACCGAAATCCCTCGGCTATTATATTACACAGTTTAGAGTCATTACTAGGACACTTGTCTGGTGAGAATCTTATTCTTTTGAAGAGATGCAGTAGGAGTATTCTACAGCTGAAGTCAACTAGGCTGCAAGTAACAACTTTTAATGATAATGGTTTGGCAGCAGTGATTCTACATGTTGGCAACAGAATTCCTGGAACCTTCCATGTATCTTTTTATGGATTTTGTATAATCCATGGATTTTTACTATCTGTCAACATGTCTTAAAATGGCAGCAGGCCATTCTCAAAGTTCATACGACTGAACCTGAACACCCACACACTTCTTGTTGAAAGTGAAAATGTCATTTGTGTTTTATTTCCTCTTCTGCAGCTTTGTGTTCAAAAGAGAGCGGCATCCACTGTCAGAGGGTGTCAACCTTCTCTGTACCAGTGAGTACTAATTTCTTTTCTTCATGCATCTAATATATAACATTAAACCTAAATCCTTACACACCATGAGGCGTTAAATGGTGGAATACAGTTGACAGGTTGTTTTTTCGCTTTTTTAATTTTTTTAAGGAAGATCATTATATACCTTACTCCTTGTCTTCATTAAAAATAACATAAAACCTGTTATTTTAGAAGCTTTCTTATTTTTGTTTTTGATAACCTATGACTTATTTAAATGTAAGAAATACTCCAGATGTTTCTGGTGAAACTTCTTATTCTGTGATTTCCTGATAACCCCATTTCTGTAAAGTGTTTACTGGGATCAGATTTTAATATTCAAGATTATTGACTCTTATAGCTGACCAGAGGCTAAAAGATATTGGTACGGCCTAATTCAAAGGCCAATAAACAGAAAAATATTTCTTATTGAATCTTCATTGATTAAAGTAAATAAATTTAGTTTAAGCTCCTGTTATCCCCAAATAAAGAGGCAAGAGTGAAAGTTGTTATTTTGCAACTATTAAATCAATCAGAAATTCCATTATGACTATTTCATATTTAACGAGTAACTAGATGACTTGTGAACCCATTGTAACATCAGTCCATGATGATACTGATACGTCTATTTTGAAAGGAGTGAAAGATTCTAAATACTATTTTCATAGTTAACAGTGGTCCCCAATGATATTGATACTTCTATTTAAAAAAGAGAGAAGGATTCTAATTCATAATTAACAGTAGTCCATGATGATATTGATGCTTCTATTTAGAAAGGCGTGAAAGATTTGAATTAGCATTTCAGATTTAACAGTAGTCCATGATGATATTGATGCTTCTATTTAGAAAGGAGTGAAAGATTTGAATTAGCATTTCAGATTTAACAGTAGTCCATGATGATATTGATGCTTCTATTTAGAAAGGAGTGAAAGATTTGAATTAGCATTTCAGATTTAACAGTAGTCCATGATGATATTGATGCTTCTATTTAGAAAGGAGTGAAAGATTTGAATTAGCATTTCAGATTTAACAGTAGTCCATGATAATATTGATGCTTCTATTTAGGAAGGAGTGGAGGATTCTAATTAGCATTTTATAGTTAACAGTGGTCCATGATGATATTGATGCTTCTATTTAGAAAGGAGTGAAAGATTTGAATTAGCATTTCAGATTTAACAGTAGTCCATGATGATATTGATGCTTCTATTTAGGAAGGAGTGACGGGTTCTAATTAGTATATTATAGTTAACAGTGGTCCCTGATGATATTGATGCTTCTATTTAGGAAGGAGTGGAGGATTCTAATTAGCATTTTATAGTTAACAGTGGTCCCTGATGATATTGATGCTTCTATTTAGGAAGGAGTGGAGGATTCTAATTAGCATTTTATAGTTAACAGTGGTCCATGATGATATTGATGCTTCTATTTAGGAAGGAGTGGAGGATTCTAATTAGCATTTTATAGTTAACAGTGGTCCATGATGATATTGATGCTTCTATTTAGGAAGGAGTGGAGGATTCTAATTAGCATTTTATAGTTAACAGTGGTCCCTGATGATATTGATGCTTCTATTTAGGAAGGAGTGGAGGATTCTAATTAGCATTTTATAGTTAACAGTGGTCCCTAATGATATTGATGCTTCTATTTAGGAAGGAGTGAAGGATTCTAATTAGCATTTTATAGTTAACAGTGGTCCCTGATGATATTGATGCTTCTATTTAGGAAGGAGTGGAGGATTCTAATTAGCATTTTATAGTTAACAGTGGTCCCTGATGATATTGATGCTTCTATTTAGGAAGGAGTGGAGGATTCTAATTAGCATTTTATAGTTAACAGTGGTCCCTGATGATATTGATGCTTCTATTTAGGAAGGAGTGGAGGATTCTAATTAGCATTTTATAGTTAACAGTGGTCCATGATGATATTGATGCTTCTATTTAGGAAGGAGTGGAGGATTCTAATTAGCATTTTATAGTTAACAGTGGTCCATGATGATATTGATGCTTCTATTTAGGAAGGAGTGGAGGATTCTAATTAGCATTTTATAGTTAACAGTGGTCCATGATGATATTGATGCTTCTATTTAGGAAGGAGTGGAGGATTCTAATTAGCATTTTATAGTTAACAGTGGTCCATGATGATATTGATGCTTCTATTTAGGAAGGAGTGGAGGATTCTAATTAGCATTTTATAGTTAACAGTGGTCCATGATGATATTGATGCTTCTATTTAGGAAGGAGTGGAGGATTCTAATTAGCATTTTATAGTTAACAGTGTTCCATGATGATATTGATGCTTCTATTTAGGAAGGAGTGGAGGATTCTAATTAGCATTTTATAGTTAACAGTGGTCCATGATGATATTGATGCTTCTATTTATAAATGAGTGACAGATTCTAAATAGTTATCTCTGTTATATTGGTAATTTGAATAATTAAAAAAATGATATTCAGTGTGAATGTAGACCTAGAAAATTATCTGAATTAAAATTTTCGTAATATTTAGATAATGACTTTGTTGTACATTAACTTTCATATAAAAGATCATGAATAACAAATTGATATTTGCATAATTATTTTAAAGTCATATATTTATAGTTTCGTTATAACTATTATTATGTTTTTATGGCACATTGATGGCTAAAAATGGTCATCTGGTATCAAACAAGTAAATTCTAAAACTTTAATCAAATGTCTAAAATTCAGATTATATATTTGTTTCGTGCGATTCAATTATTTCACCATAATTATTTGTGCATAATACGCACTTTTTTTCCAGATTTTTCAACCCAAATGTTGTGGTGCATATTATAAAGGAGAAATAAATAATTAACTTTTTTTACTGGCTACATATACACCGGACATTGGCCTAGCGGTTAGAGTGTTCGCCAATGGCCCGGGAGACCTGCATTCAATCCCAGGTCAAGTCATACCAAAGACTTTAAAAATGGTACATGATGTCTCCTTGCTTAACACTCAGCATTATAAGGTACGGATCAAGGGTAAAGTGGAGCAATCCAGGGAAAGGAGTAGCACCCTCCCCTACACCTTGGTGTAGTAGCTATCGAAAAGGGAGCCTTCGGGTCACCCTCGACTATGGTCGCCAACTTTACTTTTATTTTTACTGGCTACATGCCTCGCAATATTCTGGATTGGATGATTGAAAGTAAGTTATATCTGCAGTCCAAAATAAAACATTTTACATTTTTATAGAGAAATACGGAAATATGTGTTTGTTTATAATTTTGTTTCTCTTAATGTGAGCGCATTTTCCCGATAAGTTGCTGTTATTTTTATGTGAACATGTCCATGTATTTGATCTAAATACAATGTAAATTTTGTGTTTTAAGATATAATGTAAGCTCTATAAATTCTTATTCTTAGTTCAATTGGGTAAAAAGTTAAACAAATGTTAAATTCAGTTTAAATTTAATTTAAATTTTAATTTAAATTTTAAAAGAATTATAGATAAGAAATTTTTTTCCCAGAATTTCATTGCTCAAAGTTAGGGGTGCATGTTATACATGGTACATTATTCATAACTTGTAAGTGGCCCATTGGCAAAATGCTTAGAATATTTGCCAATAGTCTTGTTGTATAGCCATGAACACTATACATACGCATGCAGAATCATAACAACGACACAATAAAGATGAGCGACACAGTTCTTTAGAAAAATATACCTCTCACTTTATTTGAAAGGGTTCGAAAGGGTTACTAAAGGTGTGAGAGGTGAGTTGGAGACAGAACAGAACTGCAACATATTGACCCCCACTCTATTGGCCATAACAGCGTTTCTTTCCGATTCTCCTGGGCTGCTCAACCAGGGGCTATTATAAAGATGCAGTAGAGAAAACCAACACCCAGCAGAATGGGTCTCGAGGCCCCCGGTTGAGCAGCCCCGAGACCCATTCTGCTGGGTGTTGGTTTTCTCTACCGCGTCTTATCTCCAACTGATTGAACTTCCTGTGCACCGAGTTATATAATAGTTTGACGCCCACCTTCTTCTTGTGGGCATCATAAATTGCACTCATTCAACCCGTCCATGGTTAAGGTTATATTCTGATATTCCTCGACTGGATGCACCTGTTATTTACACAGGTGCATTTCCTATTTTGACAGCCCGGCCAGGTCGGAGGTCCATATACAACAGTCTGAGAGACCAGAGTTCAATCCCAGTTCAAGTCATACCAAAGACTTAATTAAAGGTACTTGATGCCTCCTTGCTTAACAATCAGCATTATAAAGTAGAGATAAAGGGTAAGTAGAGGAAAAGAGTTGTGCCTCTCCTACACTTTGGTGTAGTACCTATTGAAAAGGGAGTCTTTGGGCCACCCTCGACAATGGTTGGCCAACTAACTTAACTTAATTGGAATCATTTTGAGATGAGGGTTCTTAATCTGAGAATTAATTTTTATTTATTGCGGACTTTTTGTCCTCATCTTGGTAGTTTTTGTGTTGTTTCTTCTTTCACTACGTTTCACTTCGGGGCCCATGGTGCAGCGGATAGAGGCGTTGAGTCTCTACAGTTCCAGGTGTGCATTGTCAGAAGATAGCGGTTCCAAATCCTACCCAAGCCGGCCAGAGGTTTAGTTGGTCAAAAACGTGGTGCGATAGACAACAACTATGGGAGGCAGTAATTACTGGGGATACAGTTACAAGACTCAGCATTCCTATCTGAGGTCACGGTAAAATCACCTGATGAAGGCCAGAGGTGAAATTTGGCCGAAACGTAGTGAAAGAAGAAACAATACAAAAACTACCAAGATGAGGACAAAAAGTCCGCAATAAATAAAAATTAATTCTCAGCCTAACTTAACTTAATCAGTTAAAACTTATAAGAAAATTACACATCTCACACATCAATATTTAATCCACAAAACAGCACATTTCTGGCAACACACCTTGAAGATGGTAAATTAATTATCTTAAATGAATAGGAACAAGCAATTATTCAGATAATTTCTTCAAATGCTTTGTTCCAAATGTGACATTATAAACTAAGAATACCAGGGCATAAATAGATGATTTATCAAAAAAAGCCAGTAGCCAGAGGAAGAAAAGTGTTGACAAAGTTCAACATCCCATCTAGTGAGCTAGGTCTAACAAGATATGCTTGAATTAATATCTCAGATAGATTTTTACAGAGGTCACCAGTGACTGGTGATTTAAGTGGTGATGAAGGCTGGCCAGATGATGTCAGCTACCAGAGGCGGAAATGAAGGCAGGGGTATTCAGTGAACCCCCGAAATAAGACGGCAAATTTTGTGATTATCCGTCTTATATAGTGTCTGGGATATGAGGACACAAACATTTGCTTGAATGGAGAACAAAGAATGAATAAAAAGGTAAGAGTCAGTTCGAATGAGACCAAAAAGCTACCCCACATGTTGTGTTTGTAATCCATTAATTTCCATAGAATTAGAAACTGAACGGAAAGAATAAAGTAATAGAGGACGTAATGTTTGAGAACAGTTGTGCTTGTGCGTTTTTTACTTGCTATCTGATAAGACATCACTGACATAGCAGTTGTCGGTGACTACTCAAAATAAAGAGATTCCACTTGTGTGTGTACAATAAATGAAACACATATTAGATAAGAATTGCTTCCAAATGCACAACAATCCAATAATCATATGGTACACAGATCTTTAGCCAGAACATAGGAAGAAATTTGATGAGAGAAAGAGGAAGATAGCAAAGATTAAAGAAAAGGAAAAACAATGCATAAGAAGAGAAAGGAAGGAATAATGAAGAAGAGAGAAAGAAAGGAATAATGAAGAAAAAAGAAAAAAAGGAATAATGAAGAAGAAAGAAAAAAAGGAATAATGAAGAAAAAAGAAAAAAAGGAATAATGAAGAAAAAAGAAAGGAATAAAGAAAAGAGAAAGAAGGAATAATGAAGAAGAAAGAAAGGAATAACGAAGAAGAAAGAAAGAAAGGAATAATGGAGAAGAGAGAAAGTAAAGAATAATGAAGAAGTGAGAAAGACAAGAATAATGGAGCAAAAAGAAAGAAAAAAAGGGATAATGAAGAAGAGAGAAAGAAAGGAATAATAGAGAAGAAAGAAAGAATAATGAAGAAGAAAGAAAGGAAGGAATGATTGAGAAGAAAAGAAAGAAAGAAATAATGAAGAAGATAGAAAGAAAGAATAATGAAGACTAGAAGAAAGAAAGGAACAATGAAAAATAAATAAGGAAAGGAATAATGAAAAAGAAAGAAAGGAAGGAAGGAATATTGAAGAAGTGAGAAAGACAGGAATAATGGAGAAGAGAGAAAGAAAAAAGGAATAATGAAGAAGTAGAAAGAAAGGAATAATAGAGAAAAAAGAAAGAAAGAAAGGAATGAATAATGAAGAAGAGAGAAAAAAGGAATAATGAAGAAGAAAGAAAGAAAGAAGGAATAATGAAGAAGAAAGAAAGCATTGAATAATGAAGAAGAAAGAAAGGAAGGAATAATGGGTAAAAAAGAAAGGAAGGAATAATGGAGAAGGAAGAAAGGAAGGAATAATGAAGAAGAGAGAAAGAAATGAATAATGGAGAAGAAAGAAAGAAAGAAAGAAGGAATAATGAAGAAGAAAGAAGAAGGGATAATGAAGAAGAAAGAAAAAGGGATAATGAAGAAGAAAGGAAGGAAGGAATAATGGAGAAGAAAGAAAGAAATGAATAATGGAGAAGAAAGAAAGGAAGGAATAATGGAGAAGGACGGAATAATGGAGAAGAAAGAAAGGACGGAATAATGGAAAAGAGAGAAAGAAAGAAAGGAATAATGAAGAAGAGAGAAAGAAAGGAATAATGGAGATGAAAGAAAGGAAGAGAAGAAATAAAGAAAGAATAATAAAGATGAAAGAAAGAAAGGAATAGTAAATAGAGAAAAGGAATAGATAAGAGAGATGAAAGAAAAGTAAATAAGAAAGAATAAAGAATAAAGAAGGAATATTCCACAGAAAAGAAAAAAAAGAACTTTCAGTTATTTTTAACAGAATTTTACAGATTTCAAAAATATCAAAGCTGATGCAAACAGTTTAAAAAGAAAAACATTGCACAATTAAATTTTGGCTATTTTGAGATTCTTTTCCAAAAACTTTCTGATCTACCTCTACTTTTTATATTCAGGTAAAATCTTTTTGCAATGTTTTGAAAGTTTTACAAAAATATATTTTGGAATAGAATTTTGAAGGGAATCACAGGGCAATGTGATGTATATCAGCCATTTTTACTGATATTAACAACACATCAACTTGTTTAGGGTATTTTATGCATAGAGGTTAGGGAATTGCATTCATTGTATGTTTATATTTGCACACAGTTCTATGATATCAAGTATTCCTATCTAATACAAATAATTTGCACACAGTTCTATGATATCAAGTATTCCTATCCTATCTAATACAAATAATTTGCACACAGTTCTATGATATCAAGTATTCCTATCTAATACAAATAATTTTCATACAGTTCTATGATATCAAGTATTCCTATCTAATACAAATAATTTCTACACAGTTCTACGATATCAAGTATTCCTATCTAATACAAATAATTTGCTCATAGTTCTATGATATCAAGTATTCCTATCTGTATTTCTGTGTGGCTGAAGGCCTTTATAGTGGATTGACAACAGACAGCAATTCTACATGTTAGTAACACTCTACTCTTTCACTCTTGCACTGAAAATAATGGCTGTAAAATGTAATCGTTGAGAGTTGAAAATTGATCAGCAATAATAAAATTAAAAAAAAAAAAAAAAAAGTTAGCAGCAAGAGAGACAAAACAAAAGTCTGATTGGAAAGCTAAATATGATAAAATTCATGACAACAGTTTGTATGTTATAATTGAAAAAATTGGGCAAAAGCAGAGTTTGAACTCACGACAATGTTGCAGCCCAGCACATTAGCCATTAAACTATGGGGACGACCTCCATGGCAGATGGGTTAGGTAAATACATACACAGGTGGAAGTTGGAGTCTCCTGTTCTGAGAATCCCCATAAAATAAACTCAGTTTTCAAAGTTGGGACTTGAGGCCAGATAAGGTTGAGAAAGAGAAAAGTGAAACAGAACGAGTCCCCAATGACATGACACGGGTCAGTTCTGCCACAAAGAAATATTCCTGAATCTCTATTTAAGTGGCTAGTGACCATCACCTGTTTCCACAGCCTCTGTAACTGAATAAAGAAAAGAAATAAACAACAGATCCCATATTTGAAGAGAGTTGTATTTTTGTGTTTATTTTCCCTCAACCATGATAGGATCAGTCATTGTCATCATCAACACAGCAGCGGTGACTCTTGGTAGACGTGTGTTTCTTTGATTGACTAATTTTAACAGCATGTCAACCCATTGAGGATTATTTTATGCCAAGAGATTAGAGAACAGCATTCATTGTATGTTCACATACTTAAATTTTTTATGTAGTTCTTCCTTAAGAGGGTTTTCTTTTGCATACAGTCGTATCAAATACAGATAATTTACTAATAGGTGCTAGCACTCCAAGTCAGAGTGAACCTTAGAGTAATTGCAATGAAGTGTTGAATGGTTAGGTTTTATGGCATATCAATCCTTGTTGGTTATTTAATGCCAAATTCTGTTTATAAAAATATTAAAATATATAGTTTGTAGGTAACAATCTCATTTGTTTGCACATAGTTAAATGGTTTCTAGTATAGTGAATGAGTAAATATTTCTATCTGACCCATAGATGGGACCCTGACAGGTACTACCACTCCGGGTCAGAGTGGACCTGGGAGTAATCACAATCAAAGGGTACTCCACATTTCTCAGATATCCAGAACTAGAGCCTCACCATCTGATGCAGCTTAGAGTCATACCTGGGACACCCCTTTGTATGACAAGAATCTTTAACCTCAGCAATATAGGGATAGGGTTAGCATATTTTAAGCCCCAGCGAGTTTTTAGACCATGCAGGCAGCAGTCAGAGATAATACTAAGTTCGTTTTATACAGTTATTGTAGATTATGTTTTCAGCATATTAGTAAGATGCTCGTCATTACGTCAGTTTTTATCAAATACTCTACAAATTTTTTTTTTCCATTTTCAGAGTTTTAATCAAGATGGTGCCATCTTCTTATTAAATGGTAAGTCTCTAAAATCAGTAGGCCAGTACAAATTAACTTAGACAGCAATATCTCATCTACTGAAAGCAATGTTGACACATGAATTGGTAAAGTAAGGATTGTTATTGACAGGTTACTGACCATATGGATATCTGACCTGATGATATAAAACAGGGGTTCTTCCAAGTTGTATCAGTGTTAGTACTACTGTATGGCTACATCACTTGGACTTTAACAAAACACCTGGAGAAAAGCTAAATAAGAATGACAAAAAGATGCTATGAGCTCTTTTGAACAAATTTTTGAAGCAACACCCCACAAAATTGCAGCTATACGGCCACTCACCTCCAATCTAATAAACCATGCAACTAAGTCATACTGGGCACCACTGGAGAGGTAATGACAAACTCATAAGTGACGTCCTCTCATAGATTCCAAACATGGACATACCAGTGTTGGTAGAACAGCAAAAATTTACATTCATCAATTCTGTATGGAAACTGGATACCATCTTGAGGACTTGCCAATAGGGATGGATGGCAAGAGAGAGTAAAAAAAAAACAAACAAGAAAACAATCCATGCTGTTGGCAAGCCTTGATGATGATAATAACAATCATCTGTCATAAGGAGTTGTATTCTTTAACTTCTGTAAGAACTTCAATCTATTTTTGTCTTCGGGATGTTACATTTAAAGAGAAATAAAACAAAATCATGTTCAAGAAGGGTTAACATGCTGTAAAACCAACAAACCAACCAAAAAAAGTCAATCTGTAAGTTAGAAGGTTTCAAGTATTCCTATCTAATACTAATAATTTGCATAGGTATATAGTTTTGAGTGTTCCTATGTAATGGTAATCATATTTACCAACCCCTCTGCTAGGGCAGGATATGACACAAGGTCAATTTTTTTTAAGCAGAATTTAACAGGTTTTAATTCAGATTTTTCCTTCTCCTAAACTAGTTGCCTCACCAAGGTTGAAGAACCCAGTCTGCCCTACTATTTACCCATAGCTGGAGGGAGAATAATTGGATTCATACCTTTCAAAGGGTATTAGTGCTATGTGAAATGCAATCAGTCTTGTCCAGGATTTGAACTCGTGTCGCCGTGTCCATTTCCTGTGACTATAACCATTACACCACGGGCACCTCTGTAATAGTAATAGTCGTTTGTTTGCACACTGTTATATATTTTCAAGCATTTCTAATATTGATAATTTGAACATATCAATTTGTAAAGATTAATAATTAAAATATTATACATTATTGGTTTTGCTCTCGTTAAAATTGGTAAAAAGGTTTCATTTTGCTGCTTTCTCTACTCTTTTCTTTGTCACATAAAAAAACTTTAATATTTAATTTAGAAAATAATACTAGATGTTATTTATTAGAGGAAGTCAAGTTTTGCAATATTTTATTAACATGAAACGTGGTTTCATGGTTTCTTTGTTTAATGGCATATCAACCTTTTGTAGGTTATTTAAAGCCAAAGCCATTCTCCTAGAAGAACAGTAGTGGTACTATTTAACCCATAGCTGGGAGGATAAGGGGGTTCATACCTTTCCCAAGGGTATTTGCCTGAAAGTGAATGTAATAGCGCCACTGAAGTACGAACTCACTTACTATGATTCCGCAGTCAATCGCTTTAACCATTACACCACGAGGACACCCCCTAACATGAAACACATGTTGGTAGCACTAGATGGTTTCCTAAGGTTGGTGAACAATTTGAAAGATGGTCGGATACAGTGTAGCCCTGAGAAAGGTTCAGCAAGTAACTAAGTTACAGTGACAGATTGCCTCTCTTTGATGTTGATCTGTTGGTTGTTTTTTTTTTTCTCTTTACACTTCAATGACAAACCAAAATGAACTGTGAGATGTCGAGCTTGCCTGATACTCTCCTCGTGCTACTTACTTGATTGGCCTCTCTGGCTTAGAGAATAACTTAGTAAGTCACAGTCTTAGATCCTACCTGATTTTGCCTGATTACTGGCCTTGTTGAAACCCAAGCGAAATTTCTTGAACCATCTGGTTACTGAACTGTGATCAGTCGTACTTTCATTTTTCAGAAAAAAACAAATGTTTTTGGTCGCTTCCATGGTGTTATGGCCCAGCTCAAATTTGTAAAGCATAAGTTCCTGAATTAGATTACATTGCTTGTTTATCAGTGCGGCTTTTGAATTACACACAGAGTGAAGCAATGCAGAATATGTCAGGGAACTAACTACCACAACACTATCAACCACAGAGGCTTCCTTACATCTGTATAGCTTTTAGATCACATTCAGAGTGAAGCATTGCACAATGTGTCAGGGTACTAACTATCACAACACTATCAACCACAGTGGCTTCCTTACATCTGTGTGGCTTTTAAATCGCATGCAGAGTGAAGCAATGTACAATGTGTCAGGGCACTAACTACCACAACACTATCATCCACAGAGGCTTCCTTACATCTGTGCGGCTTTTAGATCACATGCAGAGTGAAGCAATGTACAATGTGTCAGGGTACAAACTACCACAACACTATCAACCACAGAGGCTTCCTTACATCTGTGTGGCTTTTAGATCACATGCAGGGTGAAGCAATGCAGAATATGTCAGGGAACTAACTACCACAACACTATCAACCACAGAGGCTTCCTTACATCTGTATAGCTTTTAGATCACATTCAGAGTGAAGCAATGCATAATGTGTCAGGGCACTAACTACCACAACACTATCAACCACAGAGGCTTCCTTACATCGGTGCGGCTTTTAGATCACATGCAGAGTGAAGCAATGCACAATGTGTCAGGGCACTAACTACCACAACACTATCAACCACAGAGGCTTCCTTACATCTGTGCGGCTTTTAAATCACATACAGAGTGAAGCAATGCACAATGTTACAACACACAAATTATCACAATGCTACCAATGACAAAACAGGTACCTGTCCAATGACTTAAACTGCTTCAGTCATGTGATATATATGTCACAAAGCAGCACATTCAAAAATATTGCAAAACTTTTGATTCACCAAAATAGTGATAGACCTTTATGACTGAATAGGCAGAAAGAAAACAGGCAAATTACACAATTAGATATAAAGTGTCCATGGTATTTTGAAAAAGTTCAGCAGTTGTCAAGAAAGTATTCTGTTGATATTTCTATAGCCATTAATTACCTAATTATTTTCTTTAACAATATAATTAGTCACATTTAATTAAACACCACTAATTAGGTTTATAGGTAGCTGTAGATGTTAAATAATTATATAACCTTGTTATTAAGACAAACATTTGGTATGAAAACAAAAAAATTAAATCAATGAATTAAAAATTAATTCAATAAATAACTTAATCGTCTTTTACTTCAATCTTTAACATCTTTCTCTTTGAAATTTTTTCATTGAACAATATTAACTTCATAAGATATTCTTTAAAGAAATATAAAAACATTCATTAAAGAAATATAAAAATATTTATTAAAGAAATACAAAAATATTTATTAAAGAAATATAAAAATATTTATCAAAGAAATATAAAAATATTTATTAAAGAAATACAAAAATATTTATTAAAGAAATATAAAAATATTTAAAGAAATATAAAAATACAATTGGTAATTCTATTTTATTTTATGTGGTTTTATTGCCATAATTATAATTTATGTATTTAGTGTAAATTTTAGATTGAAAAAAGTCTTCAAACTTGAAAAATAAATAAATAGATAAATAAATAAAATAAAAAAATGTATAGTTTTACTAAAATAATTATTCACATTTAATTAAACATTACCAATTAAGTTTCTTGGTAGTTTTCCAAGCTGAAGATGTAAAATAATTATATCATTATTTAATTAGGAATTGTAATCCAAATATAAAAAAAAAGGTTAAAAATTGATAAAATATTTGTCTCTCATTTTAATTAGAAAAAAAAAGAAAAAAAACAATTCTCAACTAAATTTGCTTTCAAATTTGAAACTGTAAGCTTCTTTGCAATATATTTCGGTGAGTCAAAAGTTTTGCAATATTTTGGTAACTTATCTTGGTAACCTCTGTTATGTAAGGGTATTTGTGTGAAGTGAATGTCTACAGCCTTAAGATTTGAAATTTTTGTTATATATATATATATGTATTATTCAGTCCAGTTAAACCGGAGTCAGGAATAATTCTGTCTGGACAAAAAATCATTCAACTATGAACATTTATATTTTCCTGGTCACAGGGCAATAATTTCTTTTTTCTTAAAGAAATATATATATATATATTAACCCTAACCCTTCTGCTACAAGCTGGATGTTACACAAGGTCAATTTTTAAGTGGTTAGTTTATTTGGCTTAAGGGTACATCAATCCTTGGTTATTTAACCCAAACCATTTTATATATATTTATATAACCAGCTCATTGATCATGAGGTTAGAGTGTTCACCAATGGACAGGGAAACCATGGTTTAATCCCAGGTTGAGTCATACCAAAGACTCCAAAAAAAAAAAAAAAAAAAAAAAAAAGGTACTTGATTCCACCTTGCTTAATACTTAGCATTATAAGGTATGGATCAACTTATATATATATATATATATATATATATATATATATATATATATATATACACACGATTTTTAAGTGAATATTTTGTATATAACATTTTTAAATGAATCAGAACTCATTTTTAGTTCTATTTGCCCACAGTTAAATAATTTCAAGCAAATGATAAAATAGTTCTATTTGACCCATAGATGAAACCCTCAATGGTTGCAAGTATTGCTTTGTAATACCAATAATTCAATTACACACACCCAGTCTAAGAGTTGTCAGTATTGCAATTCAACGCTAATAATTCTATTCAACATTACTCATTTGTTAGCACACAGTTAAATGGTTCCAAGTATTCCTATGTATCCCTAATAATTCAATTAGACAGTTATTTTTTTACTCACAGTTAAATAGTCAAACTGTTCCATTTCAAACAATTCAATTTAACATAAGTCATTTGTTTGCACACAGTTTAAATAGTCAGATCTATTTAATCCAAAGATGAGACCCTATCAAGTACTCTCACTCTAGACCAGGGAGTAATGGCAATATACTCCATATACCCCAAAGCTCCATGACTGGGCCTCATCATCATATCCAGGACACTTGTTGGGGGGGATCTTACTACCTTTACAGAATCTGATTGGTGTATACTAACACCCCAGTTGTTTTTAAGTGGAGCCCAACTGATTTAAATTCAAAGTTACCTTACCAAGGCTGAAGATTCAAGTCTACCCTACAACTTACCCAAAGCTAAAAGGAGAATAGTTGGATTCATGCCTTTTCCAGGAGTATTACAGCTACATAAAATGCAAATAGCCTTGTTTAGGATTTGAACTCTGCATACTGTTTCCATTTCCTCTCACGATAACAGTTATTCCGCAAAATTTTTGTCATGTATTAGCAATTTAATGTAGTTGTCAAAATTTATAGCTACTATTCTTTAGCATTTTAAAGTAACTTCTTATTTTAGTTAAAAACTTTTTAAATTGTTGTAATTTGCCAGATAGATGCACCACACTAAGTGGCCCTGATAATCTGAATAGCATATTGATAATCTGTAGAAGTATTTTGAGCAAGAAAGAAGCCACCATGTTTTTTTGTTTTTGTTTAATGGAACATGATATAAATAGACAGAGAAATGAAGGAATGTCAACAGTTGTAACTTGGAACTCTCCTTACATGAAAAACCCAAAAGCTCTTAGTGATAAGGACCCATTTCTCTAAGGATATTCCCTTTTATGGTTTCATAACATTTCAAGGAGATTATTTAAATTTAAAGAACAAAAAAGATGAGAGTGAAGCTCTGCGAAGGAGAATGGTAAAAATTTAAAAATCATTATCAACTATCAAGTGAGCTTGAGGCCTTTTCTCATTCTTTTTTTAATGGATGGGAAATCTTTTCAGGGAAAAAGTAGATCAGATAAGTAAAGTATTAAAAAAAATATACCCCAATCTCTCTCTCTCTCTCTCTCTCTAAATATATGAATAAATCAAGAAGAGTCTCTCAGTCTTCTATAGACAATAAAATGGTTAGATAAAGAGCTAATAAATGTGGAATATATGCTTATCAAACAAGGAGAAGGTTTTTTTTGTTTCCATGAATAAGTGACCATATGCCAGAGTATCAGCTTTAAATAAGTCAATACCAAACAATTTATTTTTATACAATCAAAATGGATATTATTAAGTATTATTATAACCAAACTCTCATTGGACATTGGCATAATGGTCAGTGTTCGTCAATGGCCCGGGAGACCTGGGTTCAATCCCAAGGTGAGTCATACCAAAAACCCTAAAAATGGTACTTGATTCCTCCTAGCTTAACACTCAGCATTATAAGGTACGGATCAAGGGTAAAGTAGGTCAGTCCTGAGAAAGGAATACCACCCTCTCCTACACTTTGGTGTAGTAGCTATTGAAAAGGGAGCCTTTGGGTCACCCACAACTACAGTCGCCAACTTTACTTTATAACCCAACTCGGCAGCATTTATATGCAAACCAAAATATTGGGGGGGGAGGCGAGTCCCTGTGGGGGAGTTGGTAATGAGCTGAGCTGCAACATTGCAGTGAGTTTTAACTCCAGTTCTACTATCATGCTTATTTTTGAACTGATAACCTCGGAAAATATATGATTCCCCTTATCTGCCCCCACCCAGGCAGCTATAGGTTAAATGGTACCACTTCTGTTCCTCTACAAGGATGGCTTCTGCATTAAATAACCCATAAAGGTTGATATGCCATTAAACAAATAAACCTTAAATAGTACCACTACTGTTCTTCTACAAGGATGGCTTCTGCATAAAATAACCCATGAAGGTTGATATGTCATTAAACAAAGTAACCAAACCAAATTAAACTAAACTATGAATATGCAGCAGTACAAGAATAAGTACACACCATACATATATATATATATATATATATATATATATATTTTTATTGATCCAATGCAAGGAAAAAGTAAATACTTTAAAATGATTAGGTCCACAAGGGAAATTATTTTTGAGTCATTTATTTCTCTTCAACAAGTGTTTCTGGTGTTTTACACCATCATCAGGAAGTGATAATAGTTGATAATAGTATTTCTTTTTGATTTATACTGTGGCAACTGTTTTGATAAGGTTGTGGTTCATTTTAACTACAGGATTTGTGTCAGAGAATTTTCAGTTCAAGTTAATTGTCCGTGACAAATTTTCATCTCTGCAAGTGCTGCTTTTCTCTTTCGCTCTTTTTTCTTTTTCTTTTTACGAGAGTGTATTACGTATGTTTGTGTGGGTTCTGGTGTTCATGTATGTGTGTCTACTTCCATTTTTTTGTTTTTCTTTTATTACTCTTATTATTTCATATATATATATATATATATATATATGAAATAATCTGAATAATATAGATATATAAATAAGCAAAGTTGTCAACAGTAGTCAAGGGCAACCCAAAGGTTCCCTTTTCAATAGCTATGACACTGAAGCATAGAAGAAGGCATTACTCTTTTCTTTGGATTGTTCCACTTTACCCTTGATTCATACCATATAATGCTGATTGTTAAGTATGGAGGTATCAAGTACCATTTTTTGAGTTTTTGGTATGACTCCACCTGGGATTGAACCCTGGTCTCCTGGGTTGGTATAGATGTGCATTTTCAAAGCACAGACACAGACCACAACACTTGGTGTCTAACAGTTTGTTGTCTATGCAATCATCTAACCATGATTATGATAATAGTATAGCTGTCTGCACTATTATAACTTATATAAACAATCCAATTTTTGATTACAAACGTGTTGGAGTGCTGTAGTGTTTGGTAATAAATAATACCTAATAATATCCATTGTGATTGTATATGCTCTATCACTGATATTGAGCACTATTCATTAATGAATGTTTGTTGGTTTGGTTTTATGGCATATCAACTATTGTTGGTTATTTGATGCCAAATCCTCTTTATACATATATATCAAATATGTAGGATTTGGTTTGGTTGGGTTTTATAGCATATCAACGATTGTGGGATATTTAATACCAAATCCTCTTTATACATATAAATTAAATATATATGATTTGGTTTGGTTGGGTTTTATGGCATATCAACCATCGTAGGTTATTTAATGCCAAATCCTTTTTATACATATATATCAGATATATATGATTTGGTTTGGTTGGGTTTTATGGCATATCAACCATTGTAGGTTATTCAATGCCAAATCCATTTTATACATATATATCAAATATATATGATTTGGTTTGGTTGGGTTTTATGGCATATCAACGATTGTAGGTTATTTAATACCAAATCCTCTTTATACATATATATCAAATATATATGATTTGGTGTGGTTGGGTTTTATGGCATATCCACCATTGTAGGTTATTTAATGCCAAATCCATTTTTATACATAAACAATTCTATTTCAAATAATCCTGTTTAGCATGAGTACAATTTTTTGTTTACACACAGTTAAATATAAAAATAGTTCTATTTCTAACAACTCATAAGTACATAGTTTAAATGTCAAAAACAGTTCTATTTTAAACAATTCAGTCTAGCATAACTGCAGTTTTATTTTCACAGTTAAATGTAAAAACAGTTCAATTTAAAGCAATTCAGTTTACCATAAGTACAGTTTAAATCTCAAACACTTCTATTTGACCCACAGATAGGACCCAATCAAATTCTACCACTCCCAGCCAGGGTAGACCTGGCACCGATGGTAATAAAGGAGTACTCCACATTCCCCAGAGCTCCATTACTGTACCTCACCATCAAATTGTTTAGTGTCATATCCAGGATATTCATTGGGGGAGTCTTACCCCTCTGTAGAGATGCATTTGGTATACTCTGCAGCTCCAGCTGACTCAGCCAATCAATTAATGTGGCAAACTATATATATATATATATATATATATATATATATATATATATACACTGAGTAAAAAAAAAAAAAAAAAATCTTAAAAAATTTTCTTCATAAATTTGTTAATCCTGACTGGTGTTGACCTTTCGCCATCATCAGGAAATATTTATTTCATGACTTAACATTTCTAGAGTGAAAAGTTTATGAACACTAAAGGTTTAGCTTCAAGTGTGAGTGTCATTTGAAGTTTAGCTTCATGAATATATATCATTCAATTCTATTCGTATTTATTATTCTTTTTCTGAAAGTTGTCATTAAAAGGAAGATTTGTTTATAAAATACAAATTATCTTTTAACTTTAATATGTATTTGAGGGTTAATACACAATATTTTCATGTGGATTGATTAGTTTTGTGTACTTCAGACTAAGAATCTTAAGACGTATATCTACTCTTTCTTGATACAAACATATATATATATATATGTATATATTATCCATTCTATTCCTTACTTTGCGTGTATGGGTCTAGTGGTTGGTGTAATCACCTTCTCGGCAGTGGTGATATTTTAAGTTTGATTTAATTCACTCGCCCTGAAATAACCCAGAAAATTAGAGTTTTTGATTTAAAAGCACACAATGAAGAATTTAGGTGAACTGATAGATTGTTTTGGTTTCTTTGTTTAAAGGCATATCAACCTTCATGGGTTATTTAATGCCAAGGCCATTCTTGAGAAAGAAGAGTAGTAGTACTATTTAACCCATAGCTTGGGGGGGATAAGGGGGTTAATACATTTCCTGACGCAATTAGAGTTCAAATTCACTTACCGATGTTAGTCATGGAGCAGCAATTGTGTTATGATAAATTAAGATTATTTATAATTTAAAATCATATATCATCATGGCTTGGCTTAATGAATGAAGGGTATGATCTGTGTTGACTGCAGGCATGTTCATGGCTGATAATGCCAATGTGGGACAAACAGACACAGTTACAGTGACCAGAGCTGAAGGTCTGGTCAGGGTTTGATTGCATAGTGTTATCTTTCTTCCTCTTGAGCCTTTTGTCTTTGAGGGTCGGTGTTTTTAAAGAAGGAGACAACATGGTTGGTGGTGAGATGTCAGTCGTCTCAGTTAGGGTTGACTATTAGCAATGGTCAATAAGATATGAACCCAGAGATCTTTTTCAAGCTGTCCTTGAATTACTTTTTTGGTGTTCATCTGTTGTGATGGTCAGTGGAAAGCCTATCTTGAGCAGATAATGATTCTTCATCTTGAAGACATGTCCAGTCCAGCGTAGCTGTGACTTCAATAGCATGGCCTATGTGATATGTCATAACCTGAGTATATTTGTATTATATTGCACTGCTGGACAAACAATGAAGGACTCATAGATATATAAAAATATAATTTTTATTCTTCAATGGCAACAATTGTGTGCAATAGGAATACAGTGAGAGAGGGTTCGCACGTATCTTTCTTCTGTGGTGGAGACCCTTCTTGTGAAGTTGTGCAATGGCTGGAGAACACACATGGGAAGCTGACAGGTCTGCTTGAGTGACCAGTGGGTCTCTGCCTTCAGTCCAAAATTACAAACCTTATATTTTCTTTTTAAGTCCCATGCGGGAATATGAATATCCTCTTTGCCTCAGGTATTTTCTGTTTATGGCTGGTTATTGGAACTTACATACTCCCATTTTTTTTTCCTGATAATTTGTTGATCTTATCTGCAAACGGAAATATCTGTCATTCTATCCACAGGCAATGAATTACATTCTTCGACATCATCTTTTATTTTTCTCTTTCCTGTGAAAACCACTTTGTTAATGTTATCCTCCACATTGCCAACTAAGTCACTATATTATATATTTACTATTGACCATCATTGGTCATTTGGTACTATGTTCTGGAATTAAAGATTCTTTCAGTGATCAATGAATTTTTTTGAGTTTTTTTTCGATAGGAGCATTCATTGTATAGAGGTGATATCATGTTTGAATCCTTAACAGTTGTACGAACATCCGCAACTACGACCAAAGATTGTTGAAAGCACATGTGCTCGAACTATACCATTTTTTGAATAGGAACATTTATTGCGTGGAGGTGATGTACTTGGACTATACCATTAGAAACTTTGGACAATTTTCAAACAACCCTCATCCACAGTTGCAACATCTCACTCTCTAAAAAGATGCCAATAAAAAGCTGAACACGGATTCCTTTTATGTCACCTTCAATAAAATATGCCTACAAGAAAATCTACTGTGTATATATATATATATATATATATATATATATATATATAAAAAATAGGGCAGGGGAGGGCGAACGTTTTGGTAGGAGGGTTGCATCACTGGGTTATGAATTATCAAAGGGCTGCATCTTTTAAAGTCAAAAGAATTTAGTCTTAATTCAAGTGCATTTTTTTGTGGCTTCTGCTGGCTGCACAAAACAGTGCAGTGGGTTGCATGTGGCCTGTGGGCTGCAATATGCCCACCCCTGTAATAGGGTAATCAATAATATTACATGATAGAAAATGTTTGTGTTTTTTCTTTAATAAATTAATATTTACTTTTTGTAGCAACTGTTTTGCCATCACTTCTATCACAACAGATATGTTGCGTTCTGTCTTTCTATAAAGCAATTTTCGTTCTGTCTTTCTATAAAGCAATTTTCGTTCTGTCTTTCTATAAAGTATATATTTGGATGCACATGTCAGTATAGATAATTACGTTAAGTAATTTGTGTTCAAAGAATTGCACATAATGATGGATAAATCAATTATATCTTTCACTTGACTTAAAAAAAATGTCTTTTGTTAATCTCCAAGGATTTGAATGTTGGATTAGGAAAACAAATTGCTTCTATGTAGATAAACATTTGTCTGGTTATATATTTCCAGAGAGTGAGAGAGAGAGAAAAGTAAAGCTGACTGAGTAAGGAAAACAGAGAAATAATGAGGAAGAAAATTAATAATGAAAGAAAAACTAAGTTGATTGAGTGATTGATTTATTTTAATGGCATGTCAACCTGTCTCGGGTTATTTTATACTAAGAGGTTAGGGAATTACATTCATTATATGTTCATTTTTAAATTTTTTGTGTTGTCTCTTGAGAGTCTTTTTTCCCCCAGTTTGGTAGTGTGTCTTTGTTTTATGGCATAACAACCTTCACAGGTTATTTAATGCCAAAGCCATTCTTGTAGAAGAACAGCAGAGGTACTATTTAAAAAATACTATTGACAGCATACCCTAACCCCCATCAACAAGGCATAGAAAAAATTATAATAATGACACATTAACTTCTCTATAATGGAACAAAGCTACCTGGTGGCCATAGGTGTCAGCTTGTAATACTTGAGGATGAGATCCTGTTGGCTGAGCAGTCTATGACCTGTCAACTGAATTGGTCATATGACTTGCAACACTTCACTTTGGCCCTTACAGGGCTAGACAAGTGGTTAGACTGGCCTGATTTGATCAATCAGCTTGTCATGTCAAGTCCGAGCACCTAATATGATTGTCCTGACCTTATTCTTTAAATTGCTCTTGTGGCAAACATGTACCAACACTTTTTATTTTAAAGGTGCTAGAAGACAGTGCCTGATGATCACACATCAAAAAAAGACTTTGCATGTCCTTGAAATGATACTAAACTGCATTTGATGGAAAGATTCCAGTCCACAAGCTTTGAGGAATGTGGAAAACCCATTCATTACCATGTCCATTTTGACCTGAAGTATTAGTACCTGTTAAGATCCAATATATGGGTCAAATAGAACTGTTCAATCATTTACTAAGGATTATTAGTTAGCTGAAATCATACAGTTGTGGGCAAAGCGTTTGCATTAGAGAGGAATAAATAGAATTACTAATGTTAAATAGGAATACTTGTAACCATTTAACTGTGTGCAAACAAATGATTAATATTAAATAGAATTGCTAGTGTTAAATAGGAATACTTGAAACTATTTAAATGTGTGCAAACCAGTGATTAATATTATGTAGAATTATTAGTGTTAGGTAGGAATACTTGAAACGGAGTTCAAACTTGTTTAAAAATAAAATTACCTACAAACTATTACCATAAAAATCAAATATATATATAAACAGAATTTGACATTAAATAACCCTAAAGGGTTGATATGCCATAAAATACCAACCAACCAACCAATCACCCAACAATTCTCTATAATGGTCATGAAGCATGAAGACCTTCAGCAGTAACATTTTCTTTTGGTGGCATATGTTAGCCAAGAACAGAACAATAGTTTCCCTAGAAACTAAACTGGAAAGTAGGTAAGAGTCACAGCAGTGTGTGAAGGACAAAATGAAGACAAGGGACATATTTCAAAAAGGGGGATGTGACATAAAACATTTGATGCAAAACAAATAAATTGACGACCTGTTGTTGAGGGCAACCTGAAGGCTCTCTTATCAATAGCTACTCTTCCAAGATGTAGGGGAGAGTGCTACTCCTTTTCCTGGATTGCTGAACTTACTCTTGATCTGTACCTTATAATGCTGAGTGTTAAGCAAGGAGGTATCAAGTAGCATTTTTTTTTTGAGTCTTTGGTATGACTCAACTTGGGATTGAACCCTGGTCTCCTGAGTCGTTGGCGAACATTCTAACCATTATGCCAGTGGGCTAGTGAGTAAAGTTGGCGATTTAAATAGAAATGAATCCCAGTTGGCTGGGGCTGAAGAATACATCGACTGCACCTCTGCAGAGGGGTAACCCCCCCACACACTCCAATGAGTGTCCTGGATAAGACACTAAACAATCTGATGGTGAGGTTCCAGCAATGCTAGAGCTTCGGGGAATGTGGAGTACCCCTTCATTGCCATTGCTCCCAGGTGCACTCTGGCCTGGAATGGTAGCACCTGATAGGACCCTATCTATGGGTTAAATAGAACTAACTGCATACTTATGCTAAACTGAATTGTTTGATTAAACTGAATAGCTTGAAATAGAAATGTTTTTCACAATTAAACTGTACTTACATTTAAACTGCGTGTTTATGCTAAACTGAATTATTTGAAATAGAACTGTTTTTGACATTGAAACTGTATTTACACGAAACTGAATTGTTTAACATAGAACTGTTTTGACATTTAACTGTGTGTAAACAAAATCTATACTTATACTAGACTGAATTAGCTGAATTAAAAACTGCTTGACTAAACTGAATAGCTAGAAATAGAAATGTTTTTCACAATTAAACTGTATTTACATTTAAACTGCATGTTTATGCTAAATTAAATTGTTTGAAATTGAACTGTTTTTTTTTTTTTTACATTGAAACTGTCCTTACACAAAACTGAATTGTTATATATAGCTGTTTGAATAAACTGAATAGTTTGAAATAGAAATGTTTTTGGCAATTAAACTGTGTACTCATGCTAAACTGAATTGTTTAAAATAATACTGATTATTTACATAAAAATAGATTTGGCATTAAATAACCTACAAAGGTTGATATGCCATAAAACCCAACCAACCAACCAATAGAAATGAATATGTTGATGAACATTTTAATTATTCCAGACATTTTTCAGATTATTATATGGAAATCAGACCTAACCGATAAAATGAAACGCAGTTTCTTCCAGGCAGCAGTCGTGTCGATACTGCTATATGGATGCACTACTTGGATGCTAACAAAACGGCTGGAGAAGAAGCTAGACGGCAATTACACAAGAATGTTGTGAGCAATATTGAACAAGTCCTGGTGGCAACACCCCACAAGGCACCAACTATACGGCCACCAGCCTCCCATCACAAAAACTATCCAAGTTAGACGAACCAGACATGCAGGACACTGCTGGAGAAGCAAGGATGAGCTCATAAGTGATGTACTCCCATGGATCCCCGCATATGGCCAAGCAAAAGCAGGATGACCAGCTCGAACATACATTCAGCAGCTATGTGAGGATACGGGATGTAGCCCTGAAGATCTGCCAGAGGTGATGAATGATAGGGAGAAGTGGCGAGAGAGGGTCAGGGATATCCGTGCTAGCTGCGCGGCAAGACATGATGATATTCAACTGAGTACAAATTATTTGTAAGAATAATTCCTTGAAGCTACAATTTTTACAAATTATTATAGCTACGTGAAACCATAAAATTGCTTGCAAAATAGACACGCTTCAGCATTAAATAACCCAATAAGTGTTGACATGTCATAAATTCAACTGTTGTATAGCCGTCATACAAGTATTAGTGGTAACATCATCCAACATAATTTACAAACTTCAATGAACGAACAAACACACTTCTTTATAAAAATATATCTCTCCCACTTCATTCTCAAAAGGGCTGATGTTTCTGTGGTGTGTGAGAGAGGGGTGGAGAGACATATACTCAGAGAGAGGACTTCTTCCTATATTTTCTTCCAGGAACCAGGGAGAGCGAACGCTTGCACCCCCTTGCAAGCTTGTCAGAGATGACTGTGTGTGTTCCACACTCAACTGCAATTCTCTGCACTCTGTCTAAATCTGACTGCATGGTTCTCATCACAGGATATCCTTCTGGTTACACATGTTGTACCTGACTGCCCTGATTGTGCTGTCATCTTCCTGTTTACTAATCAAAATGTGACAGCTTGCCAAAGCACACAGGGTCACTAGGAATGAACCGAAAATCCATGTCATATGTTATATAACACAACCATCCAAAGTTGGTATATTCCAAACATGACAAATACCAGATTTTCTGGTGAAGATACTGCCTAAAGGATTCACATCAATTTTGACATGAAATTTTTTTAAAGCCCCCCCCCCCCCAAAAAAAAAACTTGTCTGAAGGATATATGATGAATTTTGAAGATTTATTATTATTATTATATGAAAATAGTGCCTTTAACTTTTAATATCATATTCTGCTTTATTCTGCTGGTGAGCAGAGTTCACATACTGCTAGACATCACTTATAAACCCCATATATTAGAGTAATCTCCCTTGTCACAGCTTCTAACAGCGTGTTTTTGACTATGAAAATCAGAAAAATATTTCTACCATTTTTCCCTCATTTCTGTTATGAATAGCCAGCAATAGATGCAAGAGTTTAACAGTTAATACCAGGAAATACAATGTATATATATATATATATATATATATATATATATATATATATATATATATAAAAATGGCAGTAAATAATGGAAAGGAATCTGAGAGTATGGAGAAAAATTGAAAAATAATATCATCCAAAAATGATGAATTTATTGTGTTTAACGTCTACTTTCCTTTGCAATAAATTTTTCACTTTTGGATTACTTGGTGTTTCAATTTTTCTCCATATATTTTTTTTTGTCAGTCCAATGAGAGTAAATATTTTACAAGTGATTTAAAATTTGTTATTTAGGTTTTTTATTATTCCATGCATTTTCGCTCAACATGGGTATCAGACTTTACGTCTTCTTTGGGAGATTTTGAACAGTTAAGTTTTGATGGTTGTTTTTATAGTAAAGATAGATGTGATAGGATGTTTTTTTAATTCCAGGATTTGTGTCTGGGAATGTCTCATTGGAGTTTATTGTCCTTGAAGACCTCTGGTCTATGTTGAAACATGTAGAGAACAAGTATATGAAATGATAAAAAAAAAGCTAAAAACCAAAACTGAAATCTCTTGTGGACTTATTCATTTAAAAATATTTACTTTTCTCTCATTGGACCAACAACAACAGTATATATATATATATATATATATAAGAGAGAGGGAGATAGGTTTTCATACGTTATATATCACTGTACACCTACATATGTATGACATGTAGATTTTATATTATAAAATCTACATATCAT